>RBNK01000875.1:0-19642 GCA_003990785.1 Endogone sp. FLAS-F59071
TTTTTTTTCCATGGCATGCGATCTTAGGACGTATTGCTGGTTTAGAATGCTTCATTTGATAGGCTAATATCATCTACGGGCCTGCAGATAGCTTCAACTGGATGGACAAGCAAGGCGACCCTGGCTTCTTTTACCATGCCACCATGACCAAGGTCTGTCTCATTCATTCATCTTCATCCTTCACCTCCGGTCCGTGCGAACATTGTGCTAACCTCGCTTCCTCTGCTCTTTCTACGTAGATTATGTCCCTCGTGACCGCTCGCCTTGCCGATTCCCCCCTGCTCCCCATCAACGCGACGCACTATGCGCATATACTTCCGTTCTATATCTCTCTCCTGCAGGACTCCATCGCCACATATCCAGGAGCTGAGTTACTTGACTTGGCGCCGCTGCACGAAGCCAGCAAGTCGATGCTGAAGAAGGCGGAAAAGTTTGAGAAGGAGAGTGAGGAAGTCCGGAAGCAGCTGGAAAAGAATGGAAAGGACAAGAAGGGAAAGCACGGGAAGGGAAAGCACGGGAAGAAGAAGCGAGGACATGATGACGAAGGGAAGAAGTTGAAAAAGAAGCGGGATGACATTAATCATAGGGGGATGCTGCTGGAGAGGAGTTTCATCGATTCCGATGGTAGTAATCTTTTAACTTGGTTGTTCACCCCTTCTGTTCCTAATGTGCCATGCTTCTCGTTCTATTAATCATCCTCTATCGTCCTTGCTCATTGCAATCACCACAGGCCTCCCTGACCGCCCTTGGTATAAGCACGTCATCTTCGCCCCAGGAAAGTGGGCTGGCTACGCAGCTCAGCCATTCCCCGGAATCGCAGATTGGGTCGCAGCGGGCAATATTGAAAATGCGCAGGAGACTGTCGAGAAGGTGGCCGAGATTATTCGTTGGGCGGGCAAGAACTTGGACGGTTAAGCGTATTGGCAGCGAGAATGGTGCGGAGGTGGCATGAGGTTTCAAGACAAGAAGGCTTGAATTGGCTGGTTTATAATTTATTTCACTATCAACGTAACTTTGTAAAAGTGGCAAAATAAGTTAAATAAAAATTAGCCAAGGTGATGGCCCAATGCCCAATGAAATACAAAGGGAGTTTAGGATTTTATGTACTGCTAGTCCACTGTAATCGTAAATATCACCACACTCTTACGCTAAGGCGATTAATAGAATCCGTTTAGCGTTAAATATCGTATGATTGGTTATTTATATAAACCAGAGGTTTTGTCTTTGAAATCGTGCCAGGATGAAAAAAAAAAAAAAAAAAAAAAAAAAAAAAAAAAAAAAAAAAAAAAAAAAAAAAAAAAAAAAAAAAAAAAAAAAAGGAGAGAAACATTAGAAACACAGCCAAGAGCAAAACTAAAACCATCATTAATTCTAACATTACGGAAAATAGACATCGCCTCAGTAAAAACGGGTCTTTATCAGGGCCATTGCCGGAAGCGGAACTGCATGGGAGAAATACAAACAGGAAATGTGGAGAGAAGCTCGCTGGCTTTTTTTTTTTTTTTTTTTTTTTTTTTTTTTTTTTTTTTTTCAATCTATCAAACTCGGCTCTGGGACTGCTGTCGGAAAAATTGATGACGTAGTCATTCTGTTTAAGGAACAATAAATTTCAGTAAGACTCCTTCCTGCTCTTCGTCCTTCGCACCTTCGCACCTTCGCAACGGTCGCATTCGGCAAAGGTTGACGCTATTTACTTTGTTTTCTTTCTACTTTGTAGTATTCAACTCTAATTTAATACTCACTATGTCGCATACTGCCAAACATTCTTCCTTCATTTTCGAACCTTTGGTTTACTTCACACGTCTTGTTCCTCCATTCTTTCTTTCGCCGGAAGCCTCCAATCGTGACCCGCCACTCTCAAAATCTCACGGTCTCTCAAAATGCCTATCACCAGAAGCTCAAAGAACTCCGCTGCTGCCAAAAACGCCGTTGACGACCGCGACATCCCCGCTAAACGCCTCCGTCCCCGCTATAATGGCGCCACTGGACCTAGTGGCGATGATCTTATAAGCCTGGAATCTCTCCCTAACCTCTCCTCTCCGTCCGTCAATACCGACAGCAACGTCGAACTACGAATTATCTCCGTTGACACTGCACCTCCGGCTCGCCGCCGTATCACCCCAAAAGCCCGTAAGCCTGTGGCACCCAAGCCCAAGACTAAGTTTAAACAAGTGCCCCCCGAATCGTCGTCCTCAGAAACCGAGGCCCAGCCCATCGTGTCTGCTCCGGTGCCGAAACCGCCAACACCGGCAACCTGTGTAATATGTTTTGACCGGCCAAAGTGCGTCGTTTTCGCGCCATGTGGGCACAACCTCATGTGTGAGATATGTGCGACGACGCATTATGAAGGAGCAGAGCTCGGGGGAGCGAAAAGGGGGAAGAGCGAACCAATGCCCGCAGACACAAAGATGGATGTTATATGTCCGTATTGCTGCCAGCAGTCAGATGGGTGGATGAAGATATTTGAAGTCTAGGGTAGCGTGACAGGAGCGGCAGAGGAGCCTGGAAAACACGAGAGAGAGAGAATGGGAAAGCTGCGACGGCGGAGATGTTGGCTTATTCGTGATAACACAATTAGGTGAGAGTGATAGTTTTCACGCATCAGTCTGGGTTCTACGTTTGATACTGTGGCCTTTTTGTATATTTTATTTTCTGCCATCTTTCTCGGACTTTTACTTCTCTGATGATATAGGTTATCTTTTCTCTTGATACTCTTGTGTTTATTTTGTAATGTGCTTATTTTCTCTTTTGTGGATGGTTTACATCGCGCCTCGCGCATGTATTTACTTCTGCTTTGATTCTTTACTTTTTGTTTCCTCCCAGAGTTATTTTTCATCAAACGTATGTGTTCTATTGCTTTCCTGCCTTTTGCTTATGTCTATTCATTATGTACTTTCCATAAAAAATTATGTACAGTCTCTCCCTTCCTTCCTTAAAGGATACCTTCTCATATTGGCGCACGAGCTTGCTTTGTGGAGTGCAGGGAAGTATAAACGTGGTAGCACTCAATATACGCGCGCGCCATAGAATATATAGCTACGAGTATCATATTTTTTGGCATGGTATTGTGGCGTGAATGACGTCACAATTTATAGAGTTCGTTACTCAACTGTGGCGCTGTATTTCGAACTCGTTAAGCTTTAACAATTTTCTGGGCGGAAAAGAGTTATGAAGAAGCAAAACATGTTGTACACTGACGTGACATTAATATTGAAACTTTTTTTATAAATATTTTATTTTAATTTCGTTAAGATAAAAATACTATAAAAACTGATATTTAAATTCAAAACTAATAATTACATAAAATAATGTTTATATTTAAATTCAATATTTGGCATATTAGATATTAGCTTGGTTACCACAAGTGTGTGTGATAAACAGGATAACTGTGACATTGTTTACTTATATAAAAAAATCCTATTGAAAATAACTGCAAAAAGTTAAAAAGTCAGAGGGTGGGTAGCTGCTTAAGTTACTACTTAAAATACTATTAGCTAATAAATACTAATTTCTTTAGAAATAAGAAAATATAAAAGGTTTATAATATATAAGAAGTATAAAAATATAAGAGTTACAGATTTACAAATAATAAAGATTTATAAAGAATAAGGGTTACATATCCAGAAACTATTCCAGTTGGTCAAAATCCTTTTATATTACTTGGAAAATTTCTGTATTAAGAATTTCATAAGAGGAAATTCTTTAAAGAGTAGATGCTACAGTACAATTGCTGCAGTGCAATTGCTGCAGTCTTACAACTCTTTTCCTTTTAGAAAAAAAATAGTATTCTCACTATTTATATAAAGCTTGAAATTATCATTCAGTATCCTTAGTAATAGTATAAATTGGGGAATTAATTATAAGAAAAGCTAATAAAATAAGCTCCTCTAATCATTCAAGTTGGGTGCAAGTCTCTGAAATTGATTGATGGGGGCTGTTTAAAATTTATCAAATAAAGGAAAAAGATATGAAATCAATTAAGTATATTATTGTTAATATAATAAGAATAAAAAAGAAATAAAATTGTTTAATATATAGTGTGACAATTGTACTAATAATTAGTTGTTCATTTGTATATACCAAGTGAGAATACTCAGAGTGTCAGATGTGATATCTCCCTTTGCATATCTTTACTATAGCTAAACATACTGTACTCTTTAGGCTTTACTATAACTAATATTGAGATATTCCAAGACTCTGTGCAAACTGATTTTATTTGAAGGGAAATAAAGAGGATATTTATACAAATTTGATAGAACTGAATGAACAAAATAATAAAGACTTTGCTACAAGTATGACTTGATAACTGCAAATAATATTTTGTCAATAAAAATGAGATTGGTTGCTAAAATCTATGTTTGTCACTGGTGGCAAGATTGCTGGCTAAAAACAACACTAACTAAAAATGGAAGGGGGCAGAAGGTCACGGTAACTCCAAATTGAGCATAGTACCAAATGTTCATGAAAATCAGGTCGGCCGTCACATCTGGGGGCTCAACTGGGAATGTCTCGTCCTCGAGACTAAGTGCAGTGTGAATTGGCGATATATGAGAGAAGCTAATAAAATAAGCTCCTCTGAATGCGAGTCTTCGAAATCGTGTACGTGATCCATGCGGTGTTGAGCATAACGTTATCACGGATCTTCAATTGAATCCAAGTCATCCGAAAATATAAAAATAAGAAAATACTACTCCTGATAAGGATATTACTAAATAAAGAAGTGGCTCGTCATGTTTCCATAAACAAACGATTCCTGGGAAACG
This sequence comes from Endogone sp. FLAS-F59071, assembly GCA_003990785.1. NCBI lineage: Eukaryota > Fungi > Mucoromycota > Endogonomycetes > Endogonales > Endogonaceae > Endogone > Endogone sp. FLAS-F59071. Next base: position 4,764 of record RBNK01000875.1, read on the forward strand.
TGGGATATAAAATAATAAAACAAGAGGTATAATAAATAATATATCGAATAATGTCCAAACGCAAATAAATGAAATACGTCCGTCGAAGATCGCCAAATAAAATATAATAATGTCCGATCTGAATAAGAGAATATGTTACTGAGATGATAAATGAAATGTATGTCAAATGAAAATCGATCGAGTGCGTTATTGTTCAATGCACCGAAAAGTAAAAGGGATGAAATCGATCGATCGAAAAGAAATAGTAATTAATTAATTAAAATAAAATAATTGTTCGATGAATAAAAGGTGGGGGGGGGTGACGATGAAATAACTGAATAAAATAGACTCCGGGGCGTCGAAATATTAAAATATATAACTGAAGACCTGGACTCGCGTTTTCTTTCTCTTTTTCCGCATCGTCGTTGTCCTCTACGCCGATTCGTCCGGGTACGTGTGTTCAGGTTCGCGGGTACGTCTGTTCGGGTACGCGGTCGTTCGTGGATTCGTGACGCTCGACTTTCAGTCGTTCTGACTTTCTTCGTTTTCGTTTTTCGTCGCAAAGATCTTGCCAGAATTCTCAAGAACCTCTCTGCATGGTGCGCGTGTGAGTCATTCTGCTGATTTCGGTAGGTAACTCTAGATTTTACCATATGCGGCGGTTGCGGTGCGGTGCATTCCTTGCGATTCGGACGTGATTCGTTTTGTTTATTCTGACCTTGTTTTCGGGCGCGAGCTGATTCGTTCGAGTCTATTTTTCTTCTAACCCTTAGGTCATTCGGATCGGGTCCTCGGTCGGGTGTCTTGGCTTTCTGTGTAAGCTCATTCGACGGTCTGGCTGACAAGCTGAACTGATTCGTCGGTCGTTCGAGCTAGGTCATCCAAGCTAGGGTTAGGCTGACTATAACCGTTGGCAACGAGGTAAGTGATTCGGGCGGGTACGCGTGTCTGAATGCTGCGTGCGTCGGTCATGAGGTCTTGGGGGCGTGGGATTCGCGCGTGATTCCGTTTCTGGGCTTGGTGACTCGACGATTCGTTCTGGCTGGGGGGGTCTCGTTTTGGGCGTAAGCTTCGTGGCTGAATCTCGTCGTTTCGGGCATCTCGTCATGTGTGTCTTGCTCTTTTGCTGTCCGGATTCGTCTGTTCTCTTTTCTCTCCGACAAGGGTTGTCTGTTTGCTTGGCTCAGCAATGAGGTGTGAGGTCTTCTAGTTGGGTAGTTATTCGCGCGTGATTCCGGCGGGTATAAGAATGGGGTCGTCCGTCGCTTCTGTCTTTCTCCAAAAAGTCTTCTAATTCACACACTACTCCTTTCTTCTATATTTTCATTATGACTTCGCAGTTCCAACGATATCCGGTCACTTCTTGAATAAATAGTTTCACTCCGTCTTCTTCCATGTACTGATCAAGAGCTGATTCGGTAATAAAGATCTCTTCAACCAACGATTCGTAACATTTATTCTCAAGGTTGCTTGTCTTGATATGTCTCTCAGAGTTCTCCTTAAAACGGAAGGTTTCTTGTCTTGAGCCCATTCGCAAAGTTCGCCTGCTTTTGAATTGGTTTTTACCTTCTCGTTGTGTTGTAGAACCTTTCAATATCGTTCCAGTAATGATCAATGTTTAGGTTGAAATCGTTGCTGATTATTTTATTCTTCCTCTAGGGCAGATGTCGGTGGTCCTTCTGGTCATTTCCTATAGCACATACCAGGGTGCGCTGGCTTCGGGGTAGTCATAATTTATCCATTTCTTGTTCAGTTTCTCCATCGGTTTGGTTCGGTCAGTCCATTTGTTCGACTCGCATTCAGTAATTGTTCAGGTGTCATTCAACTATTCGGCGATCGTTCAACCCGTTGGCTCGCTGGTGCAGCCATCGGCAATGCCCTCTGGCTATTCATTTCTCGATTCGCGTAGCTCTCCATTGATCATCATAGCTCTCATTCGTTTCACTCTCCAGTGATGTTGCTCTCTGTTCATTTCGTTTCGCATAGGTCTTGTCTTGGGTGGAACCTGGTCATACCAGTGATTTGAACCTGCATCAGTCAATGCATGCCATGGTATTTCCTAGTGGTGTTTTCCTATAGCGTGTGCCAGTTGTGCTCTTCAAGGTAGTCCGTTTGTAGCATCAGGTCATTTCATTTCGTGCAGAGCATCAATTTAATGAGTCTGCATGGTCATAACAGTTCAGTTGGTTATAACAGTTCAGTCCTGCTTGAATGAGGACATGAGCTTTAGTCATTCCTCTTTGGAGTACTTGATAAAGCTCCTGCCAGTTGGCATCAAGATGTGACAATTGTACTAATAATTGGTCATTCATTTGTGTGTACCAAGTGAGAATGCTCAGAGTGTTAGATGTGATATCTCCCTTTGTGTATTCTTACTACAGCTAAATGTGCTGTGCTCTTCAGGCTTTACTATGACTAATATTGAGATATTCCAAGACTCTGTGCAAACTGATTTTATTTGAAGGGAAATAAAGAGGATATTTATATAAATTTGATAGAACTAAATGAACAAAATAATAAAGACTTCACTACAAGTATGACTCAATAACTGCAAATAATATTTTATCAATAAAAATGAGATTGGTCACTAAAATTTATATTCATCACTGATAGTGAGATCACTCACTAAAAACAACACTAACTAAAAATGGAAGAGGGCAGGAGGTTGCGATAACTCCAAATTGAGCATAGTACCAAATGTTCATGAAAATCAGGCAAGTTGGGGGTCAGCTATCACAATAGATAAATGAAATAGAAATAAAATCAATTAATTGAAAAGAGATAATAAAATAAAATAATAAAATAAAATAATTGTTTAATAAAATGAAAACTGATATTATAGTAATATAATAATAGAATAACTAAATAAAATAAACTTTGAGAGTATTGAAATATTAAAATAATTAATTAATTAATTATATAACTGAAGTCTAGGCTCAGTCTTTTCTTTTTCTTTAATCTTCTATATGTTCTTTATATCAATTTATCTAAATATATCTATAGTTATTCTAGATTTATAGGGCTCTTATCTTACTTATTTCAGTTGTTCTAACTTTTTGTCACAAAGATCTTGCTAAAATTCTTAAGAATCTCTCTATATAATATATATAAGTTATGTTACTGATTTTAGTAGATAAGTCTAGATCTTACTATATATAGTAGTTATAGTGTATTTCTTATAATTTATTTTATTTATACCTAGATTAGGTAATTCTAATCATTTTATTTATTTTAAACTTATTTTTAAATATAAGCTAATTTATTATTTATTTTCTTTCTAACCTCTAAGTTATTATAAGAGTGATTAATTTAGACATTACAAATAATCACTACTATACCACAGTAATACTTAAAATATTCTAGTTATACAATCCACACTGTAGATACTATCAACACTATAGATACTATCCATACTGCTGAAATTATCAACACTGTAGATACCATCTACACCACCGAAATTATCAACACTGTTGATATCAAAGATTATAGTTAGCTTATATTATCAATCTTAGCTTTTTAATTTTATATAAATATCTCTCAATTCTTTATTCAATAAACATCAGTCAACTAGTTCAAGTTCAGTTCTTAAATCCTCAAATCCCCTTAATAATTCCTTATATATAATATATTGATCTCATATTACTCTTTACTAAAGCTGGAACCTCAAGAGACTTTGCATAATGCAGATAGTTGTAGACTTATTAAATTGAAGTTCTGCACTATTCTTGCAACCTTCCAAAATGAGTTCAATAGCAGTGCACACTCAAGATCCCTTTGAGAGCTAAAGATCTCACCCCCCCTACATATATCAGAAAGCACTAATACATAAGACTATAAGTCTAAAGATCATAATTAATATTCTTATAAAGAAACAAAGTACTTTCAATACCTTAGAAATCTTGTAATGTACTTGGAGATTCCTAAGTCTAATGTAGATTAGTATTATCAGATGCTTCCTTATAGGCAGTTTAGAAGAAACCCCCTTACAACTTGGTAGTAGTGGTAATGAAAAACTGTCCTTCAACTGTCTAGAAAATCTTTGACCTAGCAAGATACAACTTTGGTAGCAGCAACATCAATACTCAACACAATGAACATTTAGCATCATCACAATTATAACATATTCGACATTTGAGGAACATACATTACGAATATTTTATTAAGGCCTAAATTCTTTTAGAATACTTGTAATACACTCGGAGTAATACCAAACATTTATACAAATCAGCAAGAAGACTACAATATCGAGAAGGAATAGAGATGATTATAACAATAAGAGATATAGATAGACTTCAAAAGCAGGTGAACTTTATAAATGAACTTTATAAAGATATATCAATATAAGCAACCTTGAGAAGATAATATAAATCATTCGTTAGAGATATAGATTACCAAATCAGTATTGATAGAAACAAATATATATTCTAGAACAACAAGCATTAGCTAATATAACAATAATAGCTGAGATAGAAATTGATAAATAATCACTGATAAAACAACACTTACAGAACACTTAGACAACCACCCACAAAGATATTTCAATAATTACTATATCAAACTGAACAGAATACTAAACAACTTTCTTATAGAAATAGCATAGATGCTATTTTCTCAAGAGGGGAAGAGTTGTAAGAGTGATTAATTTAGACATTATAAATAATCACTACTGTGCCACAGTAATACTTAAAATATTCTAATTATATAATCCACACTGTGGATACTATCAACACTATAGATATCATTCACACCACTAAAATTATTAATACTGTGGATACTATCCACACTGCCAAAATTATCAATACTATAGATACTATCTACATCACCGAAATTATTAACACTGTTGATATCAAAGATTATAGTTAGCTTATATTATCAATCTTAGCTTTTCAATTTTATATAAATATTCCTTAATTCTTTATTCAATAAACATCAGTCAACCAGTTCAAGTTCAGTTCTTAAATCCTCAAATCCCCTTAACAATTCCTTACATATAATATATTGATCTTATATTACTCTCTACTAAAGCTGGAACCTCAAAAGGCTTTGTATAATACAGATAGTTGTGGACTCATTAAATTGAAGTTCTGCACTATTCTTGCAACCTTCTAAAATAAGTTCAATAGCAGTGTATACTTATGTTGAAATTTGATCTTCGAATGTGTGTTTTGGAGTAAAGAGCGCACTGGCTTATGAAGCCAATATGTGTATATTTATTAATGCTAATTTATGATTAGTCAATATAAACAAAGATCGTCTAAGCCACAATTGAGTGACGTAACAATTGATCATTGATAGGAGAGAGAGATATAATAAGCTAATAATTTCAACACTCCCCCTGCTTGACATATCTCAATAAAAATAAATAAATAAAAATAAAAGAATAAAAATAGAGTGTTCAACTGTATATCATGAATGGCATTTATAAAGTACATTTACTACAAATAACTATATGTAAAATACTACTTAAGTGATAAGAATGATGTGGTAAAGGAAATAAAAGTTTTTGAATAAAAAAAGGTTAGTTATATAAGCCCATTTTTGCGATCAACATTTCAAGTCTTGGTCGCGCAAGTGGCTTGGTTAATGCATCAGCGATCATTTCATCTATCACCATGTAAACGATATCTATCACCTTTGATTCAACTTTCTCTCGAATAAAGTGGTGCTGAATGTCAATATGCTTTAATCAAGCATGATTAATTGGATTTTTGGTGAGGGCAATTGCTGATTGGTTGTCTTCAAATAAGGTTGTTGCACAATTCAGTAAATATCCTAGCTCATCCAATAGAGTGCGTAGCCAAATGGCTTCTTTCGTCGCATATGCTAATGCCATATATTCTGCCTCAGTTGTTGATAGGGCAATGGTTGGTTGGCATTTACTTGACCAGCTGATGGCTCCTCCTGATAGGTTGAAAATATAGCCTATGGTTGATCATTGTGTATTAATGTCTTCTCCCCAGTTGGCATCACTGAAACTGATCAGTCTTAGATCCTGATCATATCCAAGGCACAGCTTATAATTGACTGTTTCTTTAATATATCTTAATAATTGTTTGAGGGTGTGGTGATGTTCTTGCATTAGATTGGCCGAAAATTGACTGATGATGCTGATAGCAGCAGCTAGATCAGGTCTCATCCCGATCATCAGGTACATTATGCTACTAATCATCTATCTGAATAGATTTTGGTCTGCAGATTTTCCCCCTTCAGCTTTGAGTTGAATGAATGGATCAAGGGGTGTGCTGATTGGCTTGGCATCCGTCATGTTAAATCTTGTAATGATTTGATTGGCAAAGTAGCTTTGATCAATTGTGATTGTGTGTGTTTTTCGATCATGCATGACTCAAATACCCAGAAAATGTTTAATTTCGCCACAGTCTGTCATATCAAATGCGTTGCTAAGCTCTGTCTTGAATTTGTTCATTGTTTCTATCGAATCAGCCAGAATTAGTAGATTGTTGACATATATGGCAATAATTATCAGCGATTGATCGTCTTGTCTTCTTCTTAGATAAATGCTATAATCTGATTGTAGTCTTGTAAAATTTGATTGGCTGAGGTAATTGTCGATCTTCTGATTCCACATACGAGGTGATTGCTTTAGTCCATACAATGATCGATTGAGCTTATACACAGCTCTCGGTGACAGCTCTGATTGGTCAATTCCTTCAGGTACCATCATGTAGATCTCTTCATCAAGATCACCATTCAGGAATGCAGTTTTTACATCCATTTGGTGAATTTCTAAGTTTAGGACTGCACTGATTGATAAGAGTGCTCTGATTGATGTGAATTTCACTACGGGGGCAAATGTTTCATCATAATCAATTCCTTGCTGTTGTGAATATCCCTTGGCAACTAATCTCACCTTGTACCTGGCAACCAATTCATCAGTGTTGAGCTTCTTTTTAAATACCCATCTGCATTCAATTGGTTTGCGTCCCACAGGCACCTCAGGTACAATCATCCATGTGTCATTATTCTTAAGTGATTTAAACTCTTGATTGATCGTTTCCTGCTAAAGCTTTGCATCAGGCAGAGAAATTGCTTCCTTGTAGGTCATTGGGTCATCAGTCGATTCAATTAAATTAGCTTCTGATATGCAATCTTGCCAAATTTGTAGAGCTTCAGTGTCGATCAATTATTTGATTGGTTCCTAGGTGTTGTCGTCATCATCATAGCTTAGCTATTTAATCAGATATTGCCTTTTTTCATCAATCTTGCATTCTCCGATGATCGCTTCAATGACATATTCTTGATCTTCTGAATTGACGATTGTTGGGGATTTTAATATAATAGATTCATCAAATGTGATATCGTGGCTGATCTCTATCTTCCTATTGGTTGGATCCTAGAGCCTGTATGCCTTCTTTTTATCATGATAGCCAATCATTTTAAACTTTTTGGATCGGGGTACCAGTTTCGACCTTTTTTCTTTGCGAATATATATATATGTATCAGCCCATATGACGCACAAGTTACTGATATCAGGCTTGTGACCATGCCATAATTCAAATAGTGAAGCACTCTCCTTATTGGCTCGCATTGGCAATCGGTTGCGTAAATATGTAGCACTTGTGGCAAGTTCACCCCAAAGTTCGTCAGGTATGTCGGCAGTGATTTTAACGGCCCAGATCAACTCCATTAATGTCTAGTTATATCATTCGGCGACACCATTTTGTTGCGGCATGTCTGGCATTGTCATTTCATAATGAATTTTGTTTTTGATTAAAAATTCACACATCTCGATATTTACATACTCTCCTCCTCCATCAAACTGGAGAATTTTTAGTTTTCAGCCCAATTGCATTTTGGTGAATGCCTTGAATGTCTGAAATTGATCAAATGTATCACTTTTGTTGTCAATAAAATATGTTGTGATGTAGCGAGTGGCATCGTCAATGAATGTTAATATATATTTCACTCCATTGACTGATGGCATAGGCATCGGCCTACACAGATCTGAGTGCACCCTTCCGATAGACTCTATTGATCGATTTTTCGCATATCCGAAAGGCTTGCGGTGCGACTTCACATATTCACACCCAGCGCATATTTCGATTTGTCCGGTCAACAGCCACACATCTCCAAGCCCTGTGACAAATTTGTTGATTGATTGCAGAGTATTTTGGCCTGGATGACTCAGTCGGTAATGCTATAATGTATAGTCATTAATCTTGGAATCAGTGATATTGGAATCGGCAATGTTTGCTTCTAGCTCTAGTGATGTTGATAAATGAAATAGGTCGCCATCGGCTTGTCTGATTTTGATTTCTTCGTGATCCGTGTCAATTTTAATTACTGATCCATTGCTTTTGAAGATTATGTTATTTCTGTTACATGTTAATGCCTGCACAGATATTAAATTTCTGGTGATTTCTAGTACATATAAAATATCCCATAATTTCAGCTCGTCGTCAAGCTCAATTGTCCCAATGTGTGTCATGCATAGTTTCTCGTTCCCTGCACACATGACCAAGCCGTTGTGCTCAGCCACCGTCTCGAAAAACTCCAATTGGTTGAACATATGTTGCATGGTGCCTGAATCCATGATAGCGCCAATCGCCAGATTTGCTTTGGCTCTCGGTTTAGCCTTTTCTTTTTCTGTTTTTACCTAATCGTTGAATTTGTTGCATTGAAATATTCCATGTTCTCCCTCACAGACATAACATTTCTGAGGATATCCCCAAAAATTCCTGCCTCAATGGGCTCCACAATTGCCACCTCAGTCATTATGATGACCTCCTCAATTGTTTCCATTATCATTGTTATAGCCTCGGCCTCGTCTGGTGCTTCTACCTCGGTTGCTACGACTGCCACCTCAGTAGCTGCCTTGGTAGCTGCCTCAGTCTGTCATGTAAGCTTCGTCGTGCCTCTGCTTGTTATCCGGGTCGAACCTGATGCATGCGAGTTGTAAAGTCTCTAGCATTGTTGGCATATTCTCCCACGCAAGTATTAATTCCCAGTACCTGGGGCTTAGACCTCAGAGATATTGTGGTATAGCTTCTGTATTGGTCATATCATCGATTTGCGCCATAATCCAGTTGAACACATCATTATAATCTTTGATCAATCTTTTTTGCTTTATCATCGCAAGCTTATTGCGCATTCATAACAATTATTCCATTGGTGCGTATTTTCACATCATAGCCTCTTTAAGCTCATTCTACAAATCAAATTCTCCTGATGTGTTTACATGCCTCCATAACCACATTCTAGCATTGCCTGTAATTTTACTGATCACTGCATTGACTTCCTCCTTTTGTACTGATAGATTGGCACTGGTGATAAATTGCTCTATAGCATCAAAGTAATCAAACAATCTGGGTATGCCTCCTGACCCATCGAATTTGTTGATTAATCTCAGGTACTCCTTCACCAGATCGTTAAGCTTTGTTGATGTTATTGGTAATGGTGATGGTGATTGTCTTTGTGGCATATTGCCTTCTGTGGCTGCGTTCTGATTGGTTGGCATGCTAGGTGATGTGTTTGTTTTGTCGATTTTTGCCATCAATTCGCCCAATAGGGTTGCCAGCATATCTAATTTATCTTCCTGATTTCTGATCGTTGTAGCTATCTGTTCCTGTTGATCGAGGCTAAATTCTATATTGCTCTGATGGTTGCCATCCAATCCTTTGTCATCATCATCAGGGGGTTGATATCTGTTGTTTATTTTTGATTTAGACCGCAATCTTGTCAATCTTGTTACTGACAATGATGATGTGTATAGATTGTCCATTTTGTTGTATCGCATTATTGAATACTATGTCATTATGTATTGTTTATTGTATTGCTTTATCGCAGTGTCATTTGTCGTATTGTTTATCATATTGTTTGACATGTTGTTTACAATGTTAAATAAATGCTTACTGTAATCGCAGTTGTAATTGCTATGATTGCATAGATGCATAGATCTCAGGTTGTCAAGCTGCAATTCGAGTAGCTTGGGGCTCATAACCTGTTGAAATTTGATCTTCGAATATGTGTTTTGGAGTAAAGAGTGCACTGGCTTATGAAGCCAATATGCGTGTATTTATTAATGCTAATTTATGATTAGTCGATACAAACAAAGATCATCTAAGCCACAATTGAGTGATGTAACAATCGATCATTGATGGGAGAGAGAGATATAATAAGCTAATAATTTCAACAACTTAAGATTTCTTTGAGAGCTAAAGATCTTACCCCCCTATACATATCAGAAAGTATTAATAAGACTATAAGTCTAAAGATCATAATTAATATTCTTATAAAGAAACAAAGTACTTTCAATATCTTAGAAACCTTGTAATATACTTAGAGATTTCTAAGTCCAACATGGATTAGTATCATCAGATGCTTTCTCACAAGTAGTTTAGAAGAAACTCTCTTACAGTTATTTATATAGTATGGCAGACTAAAATATATTAATGGCGAAATACTCAGAGTTGAGCAGGTGCAGAAAATATGTTTTTAGGGATCTTAGCGGGTTATGCAGTAGCAACTTTGAAGGGTGGTGGACTGGTAGAAAAGTATATTAAATAGTGAATGTAATAAGCTTTGTTGTGAATAATAAACTTCTCTTGTTTTGAGTCTCTTGACTCTCTTTAACTATTGCTTAGTCCCAGACTAAGGCTTCTTCTGCAAAGTCTATTTAGACTTTGCAGGATAATCTCTTGGGTTATCTATAAGAAGCTTTCTTAGCTTGTTGTAGTCCAAATTTTATTGATAATTGTAAGTAGGTATTTATAAGAAATTATAAATTGAAGGGAGTGCTATACAGGTGGCTGCCCAAAACTCTCAGTATAAATTGATTGGCTAAGATATAATAAAATGATATATTAGGTTATAATATAATAAAAATTCTCTCCACTACAATAGATTAGATTCTTAGTTGAATATTCTCTAGCTTTGTCAATATATTAGACTAATTTGTTAGTTATTTAAGCTAAGTTATTCACTAGAGTTATAGTAAAATAAGTAATTTAGTAAGTATATGTATAGACTGACTGAATGCTATATATTATAATAAATATACTAATAACTAGTCATTCTATATGTGTTTGTTGAGAATGTTCAGAATTATAAATGTAATATCTCTATTTGTATATCCTTACTACTAGCTACATACTATAGTATTCAGACTTTACTATCACTGATATTGAGATATTCTAGGACTTTATACAAACTAATTCATTTAGATAGAAATAAGAGAATATTTATACAAATATTAAAGAACTAAAAGACTTTGCTATGAAAATATAATCTAATTATTACAAAGTATATAATAATGATAAAAAGTTCATTATAACTATAAAAAAGTTTATCAATCTAAAATATATAGAAATAACTAAAAATAGAAGGCTGTAATAACTTCAAAAATAGGTGGAAAGTTCTTGAAAATCAGGGTCAACCATTATATCTAAGAGCTCAATTAGAAAGGTTTTATTCTTAAAACTAAAAGGTAACAAAATAAGCTTATATAAGTAATTTATACTGTGGTAAGTATAATGTTATTATCAGATCTTCAGTTAAATCTGTTAGTTAAATTTATCAAGTTATCTGAAAATATAAATATAAAAAAATACTATTTTTAATAAGAATATTACTAAATATAAAAGTAGTTCATTATATTTCTATATATAAATAACTTCTGAAAATTTATGTAAATATAGAATATAAAATAAAATAAAATAAAAGAGATAATAAAATAATAATATTGTAATGGACTAAAATATTCTAATAACAAAATATTTACTATAGCATATCTTAAAGGTCTTAGCGAGTTATATAGTAGCAGCTTTGAAGGGTGGAGATAACTAGCAGGAAAGTGTATTAAATAATAAATATAATATAATAAGCTTTGTTGTGAATAATAAACTTCTCATTCTCTCTAACCATTGCTTAGTCCCAAACTAAGGCTTCTTCTGTAAAGTCTATTTAGATTTTGTAGAATTATCTCTTAGGTTGTTTGCAAGAAGCTTTCTTAGCTTATTGCAGTCTGAATTTTTATTGAAATTGTAAGTGAAGTATTTATAAGAAATTACAAGGTACTATATGGGCAGCTACTCAGGTTACTACTTGAATTTTTAATTGGCTTAGCTAAATATAAGATATAAATTGATTAGCTAAGATATAATAAAATAATATATTGTGACAAATATACTTATAATTGGTCATTCCACATGTACATCAGTTGAGAATACTCAGAGTATTAGATGCAATATCTCCCTTTGCATATTCTTACTATAGCTACATGCTGTACTCTTCAGGCTTTACTATAACTGATATTAAGATATTCTAAGACTCTGTGCAAACTGATTTATTTAGATAGAAATAGAGGGGGTATTTATATAATTCTAAAAGACTAAGAAATAATGTGATGGAACATTTTGTGATGACATACAATTTGATCATGTGAGATCAAGTCATGTGACTCTCAACAATGTTGAGACCTTTAGCGTTGTTGAGACCTTTAGTGTTGTTGAGATCCGCAATCACGCTATAACCTAAAATAGTATTTCAATCTGATATATTATTTCGTTGCCCAATTACGTTATAACCTGATATATCATTAGCCAATCAATTTGTACCTTATAATTAGCCGAGCCAATCAGAAATTCAAGTAGTAACCTGGGTAGCTGCCCGTATAGCACCTTGTAATTTCTTATAAATACCCCGCTCGCAATTATCAATAAAATTCGGACTGCAACAAGCTAAGGAAGCTTACAAACAGACAACCTAAGGGATACTAAAGTCTTACTCAAGGAGTAAGCAATTGGATAGTTTCGAGATTCTAACAGATATACTTTGTTCAATCAATTATACTCAATTCTTGATAGTTAACACCTACATCGACACCCTTCTTAAGACGCTACTGCATAAACCGCTAAGACCCCTAAACCGTATTTTCTGCACTTGCTCAATTCCGAGTATTTCGCCATTAATATATTTTAGTCTGTCACAATTGGTGCCGACTGGCAGGAAATCAATCGACACATCAACCGATTTGTTACCTATATTGCATAACCGAACTTGCCGAAACCCATAGTAGAAGACAAAAGCAAGAACGGCACTACCACCGCCACCGCCCACATTACTACAACTACCTAGGAGAAGACTTCAAGAGGATGAAGAAACCATGACAGACAGACTACCTACCTTTTACGGATACACCAAGGAATATGTTCGAGAATTTCTAGATGATTTGGAAAGCTACTTCGCAGCCAAAGGAACAGTCAGCACCCGATGGTTGCCTATCCTGGCCGCCCAACTCAGAGGACCTGCAAGAGAAGCATACCAAGTGGCCCTGATGGATGTAGCAGCCACTGGACTAGGAGGATTAATCCTCGCAGCCACAGCAGCAGCCGGAAATAACCCTCCTGCCGCAGCATTAGCCACCACTCATTGGGAGGTTACAAGAGCCTGGCTAGAGGAGAAGTATTTCACTGAACAGAAGCAAGAATCAATCAAGGAACAGCTATTCAACATGAAGATGTCAATCAATCAATGCCCGGAAGACTAGGTTAATACTATCGATCAGTATATGCAACTTTGTGGAGAAACCAGCCCGGTTGTACGAGAAATGGTGTTCATGAACGGCTTACCTGCAGATATCCAATGCTATATCAAGAGGTTTGGCCTTCGAAGTATGGAAGAGAAAGTCAGGATAGCACAGGCCTTTTAGGATACCGAAGTAGGACATTTGGCATCCCTATATGACAAGTTACCAGAAGACTTATGCAGGAAATTCAGCACTGGAATACCCGTAGTCCAAATGGTATCCGCATCAACCGAACCACCTGAGGAGGATACTATCAAACCAACAGTCATGGCAAAAACAGGAAAGACAACTCACGAGGATGAAATGGAGAAGATTACCAAGATGTTCTCAGAAATGACAGCACACATAGCTGATCTCGAAGCTAAGGTGATCCGCCAGAATAGACAACCGAGAGGAACCTTCGTCGCCGAAGAACGCAACAAGACAGAGATAAACTGCTTCCTCTGCGGAAGACGTGGTCACTTTGCCAAGAATTGCCAAACTAGAAGTTGGAAGGAAGGACGAGAGAGAGAGGAAGTAAAGAAGGCCGACCATGCCAACGTAGTGCAAGAAATCGAAGAAGAAGATGAAGAATTTGGTGAAGAATACCTGGAAGCCTACCCTGTCGAAGCAGTTAACCGCACCACCACTAGGAAGACTCCCTACCCAAGGAAGAAGCCGATCCAGGAACCTGAGGTTGTTATCGAGAAGCCCAAGAAGCCAACACAGAGACAACAGCTGAATGAAGACCAATGGGACAAAGCCTTCAAGCAGATAATGCAACCCAGCGAGATAGTTACTTCAACCACCAGAGATGAAGAAATGACGGATCAGGAAGAAAATAAAGAGAAGAAGCCTAGGAAAGTCAGAGAATTCGAATATGACCCGTGGTATGACATTGTCAATCAGAAGGCCAACATTACCTTTAAACAGCTCTTCCAAATCGCACCATCAACAAAACAAAAGGTGAAGACCCAGATTACGGAAACCAAACCAATCATCCGATTCGAAGAAGTCAACACCGCCGAAGAACAAGAGGAGCAAACTTATACCTCATCTGCCTACACACAATGCAACATTGGAGGATTAGCATGCTCAGTCATTATCGACACAGGAGCAGGAGTCAGCATCATCGCCAAGCATTTCCTAGACCGCCTAGGATGGGATATTGACGAACCCGCTACCTCCACCTTGGTCATCGCAAGTGGAAAAAGCAGCGTACCTTTAGGAGTACTCCGAGAAGTACTAGTTCAGTTTGGAACAGAAATAATTCCCGTCAGAATGGTGGTCACCGATGCACAATCCTACAATGCCATCTTGGGCAACAGTTGGTTAAAGAAAGCTAAAGCTAGAATTGATCTGGATGCACAAAGGCTAA
>RBNK01000876.1:0-19620 GCA_003990785.1 Endogone sp. FLAS-F59071
TATAAATATAAGCTATTATTTTTGAAGATAGACTATTTTTTTTTTTCTTGATAAAAGTAGTAGTTATCTATATAGCACCTAATAAAAAAATTAGTCTGCCTTCAAAAATAATCATCTATATATATAAATATATTAGACTATATTATTCTTAAATATTCTATTTCAGGTTTCTAACTATACTATAGTTTAAATAGAAATATTAAGCTAACATTTACTTTTATAAGTAGCTAATTCCTTAAGTATATACTAGTTATAGCAAATTCAGTCTATAAGATACTAGGTATTGTTATAAACTAAAATATATTAATAGCAAAATACTTAGAATTGAGTAAGTATAGGAAATACATTCTGGAGGGCTTAGTAGATTATATAGTAGCATCTTAAGAAAGATATATATCTAAGTGTTAACTAGCAAGAATATGTATAATTGATTAAATAAATATATATCTATTAGAATCTTGAAACTATCCTAATTACTTACTCTTTAAGTAAAGTTTCAGTATTCCTTAGGTTATCTGTTGTAAGCTTCCTTAGCTTATTGTAGTCTAAATTTTATTGTTAATTGCAAGTAGAGTATTTATAAGAAATTACAAAGTGCTATATAGATAGCTACTCAGGTTACTACTTGAATTTCTAATTGGCTCAGTGATATTGTTAATGTATACAATTACTTTATATCCAATTAGGTCATAGAAGATCTCTCATTTATTGCAGCTTGAAAGATAGCAAGTGCATTGCAGAGTTCAAAGAATATCCTTATAAATTTATATTGTCCAAATGGTATAATAAATGCTGATTTCTCCTATGCTTCTAGCATCATTCCAATTTGGTTATATTCTGCCCACAGATCAAGGGTTAAGTAGATTTACACTTTCTTCAATATGTTCTGTAAGTCTTCTGAGTGCGAAATTAGATATGCATACTTCTTAGTGACTATGTTCAACTTGCAATAGTCAATAACCATTCTCTATCTGTTTTTCTTTAGTACTATACTGATAGGTACTGCTCAGAGACTCTTTAATTATATAATCACTTCTGACTCCAATAATTCTTGAACATGCTTGTGCATAAAGTCATAGTAGTTAGCTAGTAGTCTATGTTGAAATTTGATCTTTGAATATATATTTGGAGTAAAGAGTACACTGGCTTATGAAGCCAATATGCATGTATTTATTAATGCTAAAATATGATTGGTCGATACAACAAAGATCATCTAAGCCACAATTGAGTGACGTATGATTAATTATTAATGGGAGAGATATAATAAGCTAATAATTTCAACACTCCCCCTGCTTGACATATCTTGATAAAATAAATAAATAAAAATAAAAGAATAAAAATAAAATGTTCAACTGTACATCACGAATGGCATCTATGAAGTACATTTACTGCAAATAACTATATGTAAAATACTACTTAAGTAATAAGAATAACATGATAAAGAATATAAAAGTTTTTTTAAAAAAGTTAGTTACATAAGCCCATTTTTGTGATCAACATTTCAAGTCTTGGTCATGCAAGTGGCTTGGTTAATGTATTAGCAATCATTTCATCTGTTGCCATGTAGACGATATCTATCACCTTTGATTCAACTTTCTCTCCAATAAAGTGGTGCTGAATGTCGATATGCTTTGATTGAGCATGATTAATTGGGTTTTTGGCAAGGGCGATTGCTGATTGGTTGTCTTCAAATAAGGTTGTCGTACAATTCTGCAAATATCCTAGCTCATCCAATAGGGTGCATAGCCAAATGGCTTCTCTCGTCACATGTGCTAATACTATATATTCTGCCTCAGTTGTTGATAGGGCAACAGTTGGTTGGCGTTTGCTTGACCAGCTGATAGCTCCTCCTGATAGGTTGAAAATATAGCCCGTAGTTGATCGTCATATATTAATGTCTCCTCCCCAGTTGGTATCACTGAAACCGATCAGTCTTAGATTCTGATCGTGTCCAAGGCACAGCTTATAATTGGCTGTTTCTTTAATATATCTTAATAATCGTTTGAGGGCGTGGTGATGTTCTTGCATTGGATTGGCTGAAAATTGACTGATGATGCTGACAGCAGCAGCTAGATCAGGTCTCATCCCGATTATCAGGTACATTATGCTACCAATCATTTGTCTGAATAGATTTTGGTCTGTGGATTTTCCCCCTTCAGCTTTAAGTTAAATGGATGGATTAAGGGGTGTACTGATTGGCTTGGTGTAAGAGTGATAGATATAAAAGCAGCAACAAACACTTGCAGAAACATAACAAATAATCATGCCCCGATTCAACAATGACGAATACCTCCATAGCCGAGTCATTGAAGCATACCGAGCCTTAGAAGACCCTCCATCCGAACTATTACCTGAGGAAGGATCTGCCCTACAAAGGACTCAAATAATAATGAAAAACATCGACATTGCTCAGAAACGACAAACACAAGACAAATTTCAGGCCTACTATAAGATCGCTAGGATTTGGGAAGAAGATCTCGAACATGTATGGGACCGATGACATACAGAAGCATGCAAATGAGCACTACATCAAGGGATCCCCCTCCAATCTCAAAGGATTGCCCTCCGGATTTATAGACTCTTCCAGTTCAGACCAGCCATTTTGAAAAGACTTACCAGAATTGGACCATCCGCATTTTACCAACTGTCTCAAATTGCCTTTGAAGAACTTAAAGAAGAAATCCGTATAATACAAAGAGATTTCGACCAATTGGAACAGTTCCTTGATTTGTGAAACATTTTAACTGTCTTAAATCTTTTAACCGTCTTAAATCTTTAACCATCTTAAATCCATAACTTATATAACTCGTTATATCATATAAATTCATAATTAGTTTATATTTTGAATAGCTAATAGTTTTTCAAGTAGTAACCTGGGCAGCTACCCATATAGCACCTCGAGAAATTATATAAATATCTCTCAAATTCTTTATTCAATAAACCTCAGTTCAATAGCAGTGCACACTTAAGATCCCTTTGAGAGCTAAAGATCTCACCCCCTTTCTACACACATCAAGAGCGCTAAAGACTATAAGTCTGAAATTCACAATTAATAATCCTATAAAAGAAACAAAGTACTTTCGATACCTTAGAAACCTTGCGACGTACTCGGAGATTCCTAAGTCCAACGCGGATTAGTATTATCAGACGCTTCCTCACAGGCGGTTTAGGAGAAACCCCCTAACAACTTGGTAGCAGCGGTAATGAAAAACCATTATAATAATTAGAAACATACTACTAATAATTTTACAAAGGCTTAGAATTACCAATTCCTTTTAGACACGACCGACATACTCGGAGTGCTACTAAAAACACCACATACATCTTACTTCCAACAGCCAGAGAGGCTACATACATCATGGAACCCTTCAAGTGGACACAATATCAGCAATTGCTACGAAGCACTGATTCAACAACAGTAGCTTGTTTACGAGGCGAAACATACCTTGAACTTTATAACGAACTTTTAGAAGAATTCGAAAACCCTCTTACAACTGAAGCCTACTTCGAAGCATTTCAAGATTTCCTCTACAAAAACATCAAGGGAGATTGTGACATTGTTTCCATCACACGAGCTGAACACCAATTCACCAATCTTACAACTACTGTACAAGGATATAATAATTGCCAAGTTATCAAAGAGTGGATTACCAACTTACAATTTGACTACTCAACATACCGAGGCACCATTTACTACAGAATTGCAAATAGATTATTCAAGAAATTAGTAGCAGAAGACCTCACACGATTTGCCGAAACAACACCATTAGGACCTACTGTACCTATCACACTACTATCGATCGAGGAACCTATCAATCTCACAGCATCTACATTCCGACATACACCCGGACCAAGTAAACCAACATTCAGAGAAGCAACCAATATAAGTGACTTACATGAACCTGAGACAACCATCTATCATGATACCGATACTGCATTTATTGAAGACGCTGATACAACCATTCGAAGAATCACACTCGAAGCTGACATACTTGAAGAATCGGAAGACCTCGATTCAGAAGACGAAATATTTGATCATGAAGTCAGAGACTACTTCCAACAAACCGACAGAGGAGAAAACGAACTTCCAATATCACCACTACTTGCACTAACTACATTTACCGATATAATGGCCGACGCTGCAATAGCCGCACTAACCACACAAGTAGCAGCCTTAACTGTACTTGTAGGACAAGTAGCACAACTCAGTCAGACAACCAAAGCAGTCAACCTACAACCTTTTGATGGAGAAGCAAACGAAGTTGCTACATTCATATCAGCCGTTGAAGCCAATTACAATGCTAACAGCTGGAACGATGATCGAGTACCGGATGAGAGACTCACCAACAACATCAATTATACACCTGCATAAGTATATGCCAAGTCATATGTACAAGTCAACAAAATTGCTAGATTTCTCAGAAAATCGGCAGCAATCTGGTGGCAAAATCTGCCTAGAAAACCTTTGACCTGGCAAGATACAACCTTAGTAGTCGCTCAAATAGCTAATGCAGCCCAACCAGGATATCCAAACATCCCTGTCCAACAAGGTCTTAGATCCTTACTGATTGACAAGTTCCGCAGTAGCGTACATATCGCCAAAGCAAAGAAATGACTAGCTACAGCAAGATTCAATACTGAAGGAAACAAAACTTTTGAAGCTTTCACCACAGAAATCGATGTCAATCTTATCATTATTGGGATGCCTTACGATGACGACAATCACATTACTTGTAGTGCACGAGCCGACACCTTATTCAAGACCCTTCCACAGTGGCTTAAAACTCGCATTAAGGAGAGAGAGAGCCCATATGCTCACGAACAATGGTGTTTCGGCATGGTCATCAAATCGGTGCGTACAATTCTATCAGTACAACAAACACGAATAGAAAACAAGAACAACAACTCGGGCTCAAGCAGCAAACCAATAACTGATACTTACCATTGAGGAGGATTTAACCCCCGAGGAGGATTCAGAGAAGGACGAGGAAACTACAACAATAACCCGACATGGCAAAACAATTTCAAGAAGGATGAAAATAAGGATGACTGGAAGAAAACAAAGACTTGTTTCAATTGTGGAAGACGTGGACATATTGCACCTGAGTGTAGAAGTACTCATACTGTTTCAGGAGAAAAGATCACGAAGAAAGAAGAAACCAAAGGTACAAGCAAAAGCATGGCCACCGAAGAAGAAACGGATCCAAGAGACATTAGCCGACTGTACGTAATTGAAGAGAAATATGGCTAAGGATACCGAAAGTTGAACGAGCAAGAACAAATCACCCTCATCAATTGGAATATGGTGCAAACAAGATGCCCATTCTGTGACTAACGCATCTATTGTACAGAACATATATGCAACTGTTCAACAACCCACCTCATACCAGAGGAATCCAAAGTAGAAGACTTCCTCACTATCAAAAAGAAGGATCGAAGAATAAAACCACAACCAAGACACCGACAGATGCCACCAATGAACAATGGACCCTACCATGGCAAGAACCCACACCCCTATGCCAACAACACTGGAGAAATTTATGATATTTTCTGGAGAAGCTATCAATACGTTGGCAAAGGAAAGTTCTGGGGAGACAAGAAGAGATATGAACAAGGAGTATATTGGGACGAAATCTACCCACAAGATCTTTGGACTGTCCATGACTCATCTACTATTGATGGCAAGGGATGCGACCCAGCCTATAATGGCACTTGGCAAGAACTGGCCGATATTGAAGAAGGAAGGCAAGAAGATGAAGAAGAAGAACAGGAAGAATCATCAGAAGATGAACGACTATACATGATACAAGAAACCAATAATGAAACCAACTTCTTAGTCGAAAAGAAGCACCCGGATGCTATAGTATCTACCAAGGGAACAGCAAACTCTGCAGGATATGATATCCATGCAAACGAAGATACTCTGATCCCACCAGGATCAATTTTTCTGATCAAAACAGGAATCGCCCTAAAGCTGCCAACTGGAACTTATACACAAATCCTGGATAAAAGCAGCAAAATTAAGGAAGGAATCTCGATCAAAGCAGGAGTTATTGATGCAGACTATACTGGTGAAATTATACTCGCAGTCTACAACTTATCAGCTCACTGCAAATACCGAGTCACCAAAGGAGCCAAGCTAGCACAATTCATATTCATCAAATTGGACAACTCAGTTATAGCCAAAGTCGTAGAACAGCTTCCGAAAACTGAACGAGCTGCAGGAGGATTTGGATCGACAGATAAGAAGAAACCTACACTCACCAAAGATGAACGTTGGTACCTGAAAATGGCACAAGGAATAGTACCATATAGATGTTGTCCTCATGAAAACAGAACCTACTGTGCAGACAATGCCTGGAAATACTGGAGTTGCATAGAAGAAAGCAAGAAACCACAGATTCAACAGTTAGCAAAGGAAGAAGAAGAAGCAAAACAGGCACGCAAAGCTATAAAATTACCAACCAAGGAGAAGAAAATGGATTGGTCAATCGAAGATACAACAGACATGTGGTCTATTGAAGAAATGAAAGCAGAAGATACAAAAGAAAAAGTAGAACATGGAACCTTATCATCACTTGGAAAGAAGACAGAACTTCTCTTCTACAAAGGAACAATGAAGAACGAAACAGTCAACATACTGATCGACAGTGGAGCAACATGCAATTTTATCAGCAAACAGCTAGCTGATCAACTCAAAGTAATCAAGTCACCCCGCGAAGCAGCAATGATTGTAGAAGTCGCCAATGGAGGAACCCAACGAGTCACCCATACTGCCAAGAACCTTCCAATATCAATCGAATCATACCAGGATGCACTGAATTTCGAAATCATAGGCATGCCCGGACCAAGTGTAGTATTTGGAAAGAGTTGGCTAGATCAGAAGAATCCTAACATCAACTGGCCAAGCAGAACTATGGAGTTTACTTATCGAAACAAGGACATCAAATTGGTCTCCAAATCAAGAAACGGCAAGATCTGACTCTACTCAGCTAAAAAATTCTACCAACATCTCAAAAAAGATGACATAGTTTACTGTTGCATTATCACGGAAAAAGACATTGCTAAAATTACCACTGAAACAGACATAGACATTAATAGCCTGGACATATCTTTACAACCACTTATTACTGAATTTGCAGACCAATTTCCTATAAACTTACCGGAAGGACTATCACCGAAACGAAGTATCGATCACCGAATAGACTTAATACCTGGCACAGAACCACCATTCAAGAAAATTTATCAATTATCCGGACCAGAGTTATAAGAACTCAAGAAGACTCTAGAAGAATTAATTAAATGAGGATCTATTCAACCTAGCATATCACCTTTTGGAGCACCTATCATATTTGTCAAGAAGAAGGATAGAATTAGAATATACATTGACTATTGACAACTCAACAATATAACTATCAAGAACTGATATGCATTAACCAACATCTTGGAATTATTCGACCGACTCAAAGGAGCAACCATATTCTCCATAATCGACTTATGATCAGGATACCACCAGATCCGCATTGCTAAAGAAGATATTCCGAAAACAGCATTTAGAACTCAATACGGACATTACGAATGGAAAGTCATGCCTTTTGGACTAACAAATGCACCTGCAACATTTCAAGGACTAATGAATGACATATTCAGACCACTACTCGACAAATTCGTAGTTGTCTACATCGATGACATACTGATCTATAGCAAGACAAAAGAAGAACACTTACAACATCTCCACCAAGTACTAGAGATTCTGAGAAAACACTAGTTGTATGCTAAACTCAGCAAATGTAACTTTCTACAAACAGAAGTTACATATCTTGGACACCGAATCAATGAACAAGGCATTCTAGTCGACCCTGCAAAAATCAAGGCAATCAAGAAATGGGAAAAACCAACAATGATCAAGGAAATATAATCCTTCCTAGGACTAGCAGGATACTATCGAAGGTTTATCAAGAATTATGCAGGAATTGTAGCATGTCTACATGATCTGACAGTTACAGACACAAATGTTATTCAAGAATGAAATGACAACCACGACACAGCCTTTGAAATTTTGAAAGAAAAGTTAACAACTGCACCTGTCCTTAGAAGCCCAGATCAGAACCTATAATTTGTAGTAACTACCGATGCCTCAGATTATACGATTGGAGCTGTACTTTCGCAGGAAGACCAACCTATTGCCTACTGTTCAAGAAAAATGACATCCACAGAAAGAAACTACCCTGTTCATGAAAAAGAGTTACTCGCAATAATCGATGCAACACAGGCTTGGAGACACTACCTGATAGGCAACAAATTCATGATCTATACAGATCATGAATCACTCAAGTACCTAAACAAACAACCAACCCTCTCCACCTGACAAGTGCGATGGATGGACCATCTCAACAACTATCACTTCGAAATAATCTACAAACCTGGGAAACTTAATGTTGTAGCAGATGCATTATCCCGACAACAACAGGAGGATGAACAAATCAAAGCCATCATCAAAATCACAGACAACTGGATATAAGAAATTCAAGAAGGAGTTCAGTTGGACAAAGAAGCACAGAAAATCATAGAAGAACTCAAGATCAAACCGGATACAACAAACAAATTCAAGATTCAAAACAACAACCTCTACTATAAAAACCGACTCTTCATACCATCAAATCTTCGTGTCAAGATTCTACAAGAACACCACGATATACCTTTAGCAGGCCACTTCGGATTCGATAAGACTTATGAAGCACTCACTAGAAACTTTTACTGGCCGAAAATGTTTACAAGCACTAAGAGCTTCATAGCCTCTTATGACACTTGCCAACGTAACAAAACACTTAGACAATCACCTGCTGGACTATTACAACCACTACCTATACCTGTCAAAAAATGGGAACAAATCAGTATGGATTTTATTGTCCAATTGCCGAAAACAACATCTGGGAAAGATACAATAACTGTCTTCATCAATCAACTCAGCAAACAAACTCACTTCGTTGCAAGCAGAACAACTGATACCATACCAGACGTAACAAAAATATTTTTCGATAATATTTTTCACCTACATGGACTACCACAAATTATTATCTGCGACCGAGATCCAAAGTTTACAAGCAACTTTTGGCAATCGCTATTCAAAACACTTGGAACAAAAATAGCACTCTCAACTGCATTTCACCCACAGACTGACGGACAAACAGAACACATGAATCAGACATTGGAACAAATGCTTAGAACTTATGTCAACTACCGACAGAATGATTGGGATGAACACTTAACTGCCACTGAATTCACATGCAATAATGCTCAGCAAAAGTCAACGAAACTATCACCATTCTTCCTAAATTATGGTTATCACCCACTGACACCAGCAACCTTGTTATTAGAAAAAGTCGAATCAACAGTACAAGCCGTTGATGACTTCACCACACGAATGACCAACCTGCTGACCAAAGCACAAGACGCAATTCACGAAGCACAAGTACAACAGACAAGATATGCAAACAAAAAAAGACGTGAAGAATTATTTGAGATAGATGAAATGGTCTTACTGTCCTCAAGACATATCACATTGCAACAATTATCTAATCAACCTTCAAAGAAACTTCAGAACAAGTTTCTCGGACCATTCAAGATTATCACAAAAATATCAGCTATTGCTTACAAACTGGAGTTACCACCAACAATGAAGATTCACCCTGTGTTTCATGTATCACTACTGAAACGTTACACACCGAATAATGATGATCTATTTCCGGATAGACAAGTCATACCACCCACACCAATTTTGGTCAATGACACAGAAGAATTCGAAGTAGAAGAAATCTTAGATCAACGGATTACCAAACAAGGCAACAGATCGACACCACAATACCTAATCAAGTGGAAAGGATACCCCTTACATGATGCTACATGGGAACCGCTTAGCAATCTGACAAATGCAGATGAAGCACTGGAAAAATATCATAAGTCCTTACAGAAATAGCATGGATGCTATTTTCTCAAAGAGAGAAGAGTTGTAAGAGTGATAGATATAAAAGCAGCAACAAACACTTGCAGAAATATAACAAATAATCATGCCCCAATTCAACAATGACGAATACCTCCGTAGCCGAGTCATTGAAGCATACCGAGCCTTAGAAGACTCTCCATCCAAACTATTACCTGAGGAAGGATCTGCCCTACGAAGGACTCAAATAATAATGAAAAACATCAACATTGCTCAGAAACGACAAACACAAGACGAATTTCAGGCCTACTATAAGATCACTAGGATTTGGGAAGAAGATCTCGAACATGTATGGGACCGACGACATGCAGAAGCATGCAAACGAGCACTACATCAAGGGATCCCCCTCCAATCTCAAAGGATTGCCCTCTGGATTTATGGACTCTTCCAGTTCCGACCAGCTGCTTTGAAAAGACTTACCAGAATTGGACCATCCGCATTTCACCAACTGTCTCAAATTGCCTTTGAAGAACTTAAAGAAGAAATCCGTGTAATACAAAGAGATTTCGACCAATTGGAACAGTTCCTTGATTTGTGAAACCTTTTAACCATCTTAAATCTTTTAACTGTCTTAAATCTTTAACCGTCTTAAATCCATAACTTATATAACTTGTTATATCACATAAATTCATAATTAGTTTATATTTTGAATAGCCAATAGTTTTTCGAGTAGTAACCTGGGCAGCTACCCGTATAGCACCTCGAGAAATTGTATAAATATCTCTCAAATTCTTTATTCAATAAACCTCAGTTTAATAGTAGTGCATACTCAAGATCCCTTTGAGAGCTAAAGATCTCACCCTCTTTCTACATACATCAAGAGCACTAAAGACTATAAGTCTGAAATTCACAATTAATAATCCTATAAAAGAAACAAAGTACTTTCGATACCTTAGAAACCTTGCGACATACTTAGAGATTCCTAAGTCCAACGTGGATTAGTATCATCAGACGCTTCCTCACAGGCGGTTTAGGAGAAACCCCCTAACACTTGGCATCTGTCATGTTAAACCTTGTAATAATTTGATTAGCAAAGTGACTTTGATCAATTGTGATTGTGTGTGTTTTCTGATCATGTATGACTCAAATACCCAGAAAATGTTTAATTTCGCCACAGTCCATCATATCAAATGCATTGCTAAGCTCCGTCTTGAATTTGTTCATTATTTCCATCGAATTAGCCAGAATTAGTAGATCATTGACATATATGGCAATAATTATCAGTGATTGATTATCTTATCTTCTTCTTAGATAAATGCTATGATTTGATTGTAGTCTTGTAAAATTTGATTGGCTGAGGTAATTGTCGATCTTCTAATTCCACATATGAGGTGATTGCTTTAGTCCATATAATGATTGATTAAGCTTATACACAGCTCTTGGTGACAGCTCTGATTGGTTAATTCCTTCAGGTATTATCATGTAGATCTCTTCATCAAGATCGCCATTCAGGAATGCAGTTTTTACATCTATTTGGTGAATTTCTAAGTTTAGGACTGTACCGATCAATAAAAGTGCCCTGATCAATGTGAATTTTGCCATGGGAGCAAATGTTTCATCGTAATCAATTCTTTGCTGTTGTGAATATCCCTTGGCAACTAGTCTTGCCTTGTACCTGGCAACCGATCCATCAGTGTTGAGCTTCTTTTTAAATACCCATCTGCATCTAATCAGCTTGCATCCCACAGGCACCTCAGGTACAATCGTCCACATGTCATTATTCTTAAGTGATTTAAGCTCTTGATTGATCACTTCCTACCAAAGCTTTGTATCAGGCAGAGAAATTGCTTCCTTGTAGGTCATTGGGTCATTGGTTGATTCAATTAAATTAGCTTCTAACATGCGATCTTGCCAAATTTGTAGAGCTTCAGTGTCAATCAATTGTTCGATTAGCTCTCAGGTGTTGTCATCATTATCATTATAGCCTAGTTATTTAACCAGATATTGCCTTTTTTTATCAATCTTGTATTCTCCAATGATTGCTTCGATGATATATTCTTGATCTTCTGGGTTGACGATTGTTGAGGATTTTAATATAATAGATTTATCAAATGTGACGTTACGGCTGATCTCTATCTTCCTATTGGTTGGATCCCAGAGCCTGTATACCTTCTTTTCGTCATGGTAGCCAATCATTTTAAGCTTTTTAGATCGGGGTGCCAGTTTCGACCTTTTTCCTTTATGAATATGCATATATGCGTCAGCCCATATAATGCACAAGTTACTGATATCAGGCTTGTGACTATGCCATAATTCAAATGGTAAAGCACTCTCCTTATTGGCTCATGTTAGCAATCAGTTGTGTAAATATGTAGCACTTGCGGCAAGTTTAGCCCAAAGTTCATCAGGTATACCGGCAGTGATTTTAATGGCCTGGATCGACTCCATCAATATCCAGTTATATCGTTCAGTGATACTGTTTTGTTGTGGCATATCTGGCGTTATCATTTCATAATAAATTCCATTTTTGATTAAAAATTCGTGCATCTCGGTGTTTATATACTCTCCTCCTCCATCGGACTGGAGAATCTTCAGTTTTTGGCCCGATTGTGTTTCAGCGAACACCTTGAATGTCTGGAATCAATCAAATGTATCACTTTTGTTGTCAATAAAATATGTTGTGATGTAGCAAGTGGCGTCATCGATGAATGTTAATATATATTTTACTCCATTGACTGATGGCGTAGGCATTGGCCCGCACAGATCTGAGTGTACCCTTCTGATAGGCTCCATCAATCGATTTTTCATATGTCTGAAAGACTTGCAGTGCGACTTCGCGTGTTCATACCTGGCGCATATTTCGATTTGTCCGGTCAACAGCTGCAAATCTCCGAGCTCTGTGACAAATTTATTGATTGATTGCAGAGTATTTCGGCCTGGATGACCCAGCCGGTGATGCCATAATGTATAGTCATCAATCTTGGAATCGGTGATGTTTGCTTCTAGCTCTAGCTCTGGTGATGTCGATAAATGAAATAAGTCACCATCGGCTTGTCCGATTTTGATTTCCTTGTGATCCGTGCTGATTTTAATTACTGATTCGTCGCTTTTGAAGGTTATATCATTTCCGTCATGTATCAACACCTGTACAGATATTAAATTTCTGGTGATTTCCAGTATATATAAAATGTCCTATAATTTCAGCTCGTTGTCAAGCTCAATCGTCCCAACGTGCGTCACCCATAGCTTCTCATTCCCTACACACGTGACTAAGCCGTCATACTTAGCCACCATCTCAAAAATCTCCAATTGGTTGAACATATGTTATATAGCACCTGAATCAATAATGGCACCAATCACCAGATTTGCTTTGGCTCTCAGTTTAGCCTTTTCTTTTTCTGTTTTTACCCAATCATTGAATTTGTTGCATTAAAATATTCTGTATTCTCCCTTACAGACGTAACATTTCCAAGGGTGTCCCCGAAAATTCCTGCCTCGATGGGCTCCGTGATTGCCACTTCAGTCACCTCTATCATTATGATGACCTCCTCGGTTGTTTCCATTATCGTTGTTATAGCCTCGGCCTCATCTGGTGCTTCCGTCTTGGTTACCGTGACCACCGCCTCGGTAGCCACCTCGGTAGCTGCCTCAGTCACCACCTCGATCTATCACGTGGGCTTTGTCACGCCTCTACTTACTATCTGGGTCGAATCTGATGCATGCGAGTTGTAAAGCCTCCAGCATTGTCGGCATATTCTCCTACGCAAGTATTAATTTTTGGTACCTGGGGCTTAGACCCCAGAGATATTGCGGTATAGCTTCTATATCGGTTATATCTTCAATTTGTACTATAATTCGGTTGAATGCGTCATTATAATCTTTGATCGATCCTTTTTGCTTCATTATTGCAAGCTTATCACACATTCGTAACAATTGTTCCATTGGTGTGTATTTTTGCATCATAGCCTCTTTAAGCTCATTCTATGAATCAAATTCTCCCGATGTGTTCACGTGCCTCCATAGCTACATTCTAGTGTTGCCTGTAATTTTACTGATCGCTGCGTTGACTTTCTCTTTTTGTATTAATAGATTGGTACTGGTGATAAATTGCTCTACGGCATCAAAGTAATCAAACAATCTGGGTATATCTCCTGACCCATTGAATTTGTTGATCGATCTCAGGTACTCCTTTGCCAGATCGTTAAGCTTTGTTGATGTTGTTGGTAATGGTGATGGTGATTGTCTTTGTGGCATGTTGCCTTCTGTAGCTGCATTCTGATTGGTTGGCACGCTGGGTGATGCATTTGTTTTGTCGATTTTTGCCATCAATTCACCCAATAGGGTTGCCAGCATGTCTAATTTATCTTCCTGATTTCTGATTGTTGTAGCCATCTGTTCCTGTCGATCGAGGCTAAATCCTATATTGCTCTGATAGTTGCCATCCAATCCTTCATCATCATCAAGGGTTTGATATCTGTTGTCTGTTTTTGATTTAGACTACAATTTTGTTGATCTTGTTGCTGATGATGATGATGTGTATAGATTGTCCATTTCGTTATGTCACGTCATTGAATGCTATGTTGTTATGTATTGTTTATCATGTTGCTTTATCGCGGTGTCGTTTGTCACATTGTTTATCACGTTATTTGACACGTTGTTTACAATATTAAATAAACGCTTACTGTAATCGTAGTTGTAATTGCTATGATTGCGTAGATGCTATGATTGCATAGATCTCAGGTTGTCGAGCTGCAATTCGAGCAGCTCGGGGCTCATAACCTGTTGAAATTTGATCTTCGAATGTGTGTTTGAAGTAAAGAGCGCACTGGCTTATGAAGCCAATATGCATGTATTTATTAATGCTAAAATATGATTGGTTGATATAACAAAGATCGTCTAAGCCACAATTGAGTGATGTATGATTGATCATTGATAGGAGAGATATAATAAGCTAATAATTTCAACAGTCTATAGGGTACTTGCTTGATTAGTTTAGTATCTCCTATGTCAATGTGGTAAGTTAAGAAGGCTTAGTCTAGGAGGTCCTTGAAGCTGATTGCAATAATATCCTTATACTTCTTCAGTAGGTCTTGTAACTGCTTCTTCTGATTTAGTAACAGATTTTCATTAAGAGAGTAGATATGCTTCTTAGTATTCTTCTGATCATCTAGTCTTTCTATTATTATATTGGCTTGTCTAGTAGATCCAAATCCTTTCTTTCCACATTACATTTCTTCTAAGTCTTTTACTTCTTTTAAAGGTTACTGTTTATATTTAGTAATTACTATTTAGGTAATTCAATCTCCTTAGTATACTTTAAATTGGCTGTAGTTATGGTTGACTAATTTAACTTCAATTTCTTCTCTGTAGTCTTTGTCTATGAGTCTAGAGAAGGCTCCTATTCTAGAATTATAATAAAGTCTACTTCTTACCCATACTTGTATATATTATCTAGGTGGTAGGGCAATAGTAATTTTAGTTTTCACAAAGGCTGATGATTTTGATTCTAGGGTGCAGTTTTCATCTGTATATAGATTATAGCCTATAGCTTCTTCAGTTTTTCTCTCTAGTATAATTGTAGTTTTTGTCAGTCTCTTGACTTGGGTTGTTATTTTTATTTCTTCAACTGTAAATACTTCTTCAAGAGTGGGGATGTTAGGTTCTTTCTACTGCTTATAAGTTGTGTCTTAAGGTAGGTTCTGCTATAAGTTCTTCCATCACTAATATCATATGTTGATATGTTCATTAGAGTGAATTATTTCTTTCAAGGCAATGATTTCTTCTTCTGAATTTGAGTTACTTTCTTTAATTAAGATGGGTCCATCATCCTTGTCATCATCCCAAAATAAAGCTCTAACCTCAGCAGGTATTTGAGTAGTATAAACTTTATTATCCTATTCATCAGGTATCTCCTTATTTTCATTTTCTTCAGGTATGATCTGTTCTTGTTCTTAATCATAGTATTCTTTCCAAGTTCTGTGATAGTTAATATCATATAGCTTGTCCAGATATCTAACCCAATTTTTGCATTCTCAAAGGTTATAGAGATTGACTTTATCCCAATAGTATCCTTATAAGTAGATGTTGCAGTTTCCCCAAAGATGTCCTTTATCAATATATTCAATATTTATCTAAAAGCAATCTCAAACTTTTCCAGTATTATGTATCTGCAAATGGGTGAGGGTTTCTTCTATTGTATAGTTCTTGATTTATGAGAGATGGGATCCTTCAGCAGGTTTATGATAATCTTGATTTCTTGATCCTTCTCTCAGATAGCAAGTGCATCTTCAAGGTATCCTAGTAGAGTATCAACTTCATGTCACTACATATGCACATTATTTTGGCATAATAGATACATTGCTTACAAAATGGATATCTTATATTTCTTATATTATATTCGATCAACTGGTTCTTCTTTAAAGACATCAAGCAGCAGTATTTACTATAGATCACTATATTGGCTTCTTCTTCTTCTGCTATATTAAGGTATGCTTATCTAGGAGTTATTTCTTCATCTGTATTGCTTTCATCTTCAGGTTTCTAGGTAAGTTTTAATACTACTCCTTTCTAAATATCTAAAGGGACACTGAACTTCCTTTCATAGTTGACAAAGATTAACCTTTATACATCTAGGTCAATTCTGGCCTTAGCTTTCTTCAACTAACTATTGCCTAAGATAGCATTGTAGGATTGTATATCAGTAACAATTATTCTGATAAGTATAATCTTTGTTTCAAACTAGACTGATACTTCTTAGAGTACTCCTAAAGGTACATTGCTTTTTCCACTTATAATAACTAAGGTAGAGGTGGCAGGTTTATTAATATCTTATTCTAGGTAGTCTAGAAAATGCTTGGTGATGATGCTGACTTCTGCTCCTATGTCAATAATGACTAAGCATGCTAAACCTCCAATATTGCATTGTGTATAGGCAGATGAGGTATATATTCACTCCTCCTCTTCTTCAGTGATGTTAACTTCCTTGAATCAGATAATTAGCTTAGTTTTAGTAATCTGCATTTTCACTTTTTACTTTATCAATGGTGCAATCTGGAAGAGTTGCTTGAAGGTAATATTGGACTTCTAACTAGTAATATCTTATCAAGAGTTGTATTTAAATTCTCTAACTCTTCTAGGTTTCTTTTCTTTATTCTCTTCTTAATCTATTATTTCTTTATCTCCAGTAGTTAAGATTACTGTCTTATTAGGTTGTATTGTCTGCTTGAAGGCTTTGTCTCATTAGTCTTTATTTAGCTATTATCTTTGCATTAGCTTCTTAAGCTTCTTAATAATAACTTCAGATACTTAAGCTAGTTTTTTCCTTAGATAGGAAGTTTTCCTAGTAGCAGTATAGCTAACTGCTTCAATAGGGTAGGCTTTCAAGTATTTCTTATTGAATTCTTCATCTTCTTCCTTGATTTTCTATACTATATTGGTATGGTTAGCCTTCTTGTTTTTCTCTTTCTCCCAACCTTCCTTCCAACTTTTAGTTTGGCAATCCTTGGCAAAATGACTATGCCTTCTACAAAGGAAACAATTTATTTCAGTCCTATTGCATTCTTCAGCAATATAGATTTCTTTTAGCTGTTTGTTCTAACAGATCACCTTGGCTTCAAGATCAGCAATATATACTGTCATTTCAAAGAATATCTTGGTAATCTTCTCTATTTCATCTTTGTGAGTTATCTTTCCTATCTTTGCTATGACTATTAGTTTGATAGTATTCTCTTCGAATGGTTCAGCTGATGCTGATACTATTTGGACTACAGATATTCTAGTATTGAACTTCCTATGCAAGTTTTGCAGTAACTTATTATATAGGGATATAGAGTATTCTACTTTGGTATTCTAAAAGGCTTGTACTATTCTGACTTTTTCTTCTATTCTTCAATGGCCAAACCTCTTGATATAGCATTGAAGGTCTGTAAGTAAGCTATTTATAAATACCATTTCTTATATAACTGAGCTAGTTTCTCTACAGAGTTGTAAGTACTAATTGATAGTAGTAACTCAATCTTCCAAGTACTGATTAATTAACATCTTTATATTGAATAGTTGTTTCTTAATTGATTTTCATTTCTGTTTGGTAAAATATTTTTCTTCTAGTAGTATCCTAATGAGTGATGACTACTACTGTGGGTGTGACTGCATTTCCAGCTGCTATGATAGCTGTGAGGAGTAACCCTCCTAGTCTGGTGGCTGTTGTATCTATTAAGGCTATGTAATATATTTTCCTTATGGATCCTCTAAGTTAGGCAGCTAGGATAGTAATCTATCAAGTGCTAGCCAGTCCTTTAGCTATGAAGTAGCTCTCTAACTCATCTAGAAATTCCTGAACATACTCTTTAGTATATCTATAAAAGGTAGATAGTCTATCTAACATAATTTTTTCATCCTCTTGAAGTCTTCTTCTAGGTAGATATAATAATGCAGGTAGTAGTAATAGTAGTGCCGTTCTTACTTTTGTCTTCTATTATAGGTTTCAGTAAGTTTAGTTATGCAATATAGATAACAAATTAGTTGAGGTGTTGATTGATTTCTTATCAGTTAGTACTAATTGTAATAGACTAAAATATATTAACAGCGAGATACTTAGAATTGAGTAAGTATAGAAAATATATTTCAGGGGTCTTAGTAGGTTATATGATAGTATCTTAAGAAGGTTATATGTCAAAATAAGTATGAACTGATAAGAATTAAGTATAATTAATTAAATAAAAGTATATCTGTAAGAGTCTCAAAAACTATTCCAATTGCTCACTCCTTGAGTAAGGCTTTAGTATCTCTTGAGTTATCTGTTGTAAGCTTTCTTAGCTTATTGCAGTTTAAATTTTATTAATAATTATAAGAGGGGTATTTATAAGAAATTACAAATTGAAGAGAGTGCTATATGGGTAGCTGCCTAAAACTCCTAGTACAAATTGATTGGCTAAGATAAAATAAAAATACTATATCAAGATATAATATGATTAGGTAGTGAAATAATATATTATATCAAAATACTATTTTAGATTATGATAATATTATGAATCTCAATAATACTAAGAATCTCAATAATATTGAGGGTTATATAACTGTGATTTCATATAATCAAAATATATATCATCACAAAATGTTCTGTTACAATATATAAGTATATTAGATAGTATATAATTTATAAAAGGAAGAAAGAAATTTAAAATATTGTAAAGAATAAGAGTAAGACTTTGAATGAGACAGTCTAGTTGACTAATAGTCTAGAATAGTCTGAGATAGTTTAAAAATCTAAACTTAGACTAATTTTACTAGTTTAGTTAAGATAGTTCAAAGTTAGTTTCAGACTAGTTAGTCTAGTCTAAATTATCTATTCTATAGATTTAAATCTGAACAAATAAATTTATAGAAAATTCAGAATAAATTCAAATAGAAAATTTAAAAATAAGCTTATATTTAGATATTTAGTTATATATCTAAATCAGTCTTAGTTAGTAATAATTAAGTATCTTTAAAATCAGTAACCTAAATTGAGATATGATATAATAAATCTAACTGTAAGAGTGATATTATTAAACATTTGGAGGTTTCAATATCTTTTTGCAAGCGTTGCACGGAGAGTAGGACACATAAAAGACCGATTTGATTGGTTCCAAGTATTGGGTAATTGGCTTCTCCGTCGCTTCTTTTGGAAGGGCATCGGATAA
>RBNK01000877.1:0-19617 GCA_003990785.1 Endogone sp. FLAS-F59071
ATATTATTTTCAGAGGCTAGGGGTAGATCATCATTAACTTGGGGATATCATCATCAAGTTCAGGGGCTGTGAATATCAGATTGTCAGAGACTATGGCATTAAAGTCAAGGGCTACAACTTTTAGGTTAGCAGGATCGTCAAGACCATTGGGTTCAAATATCTTGAAATCATTGAATATATATTCTTTAATGTCATCCTCTGAAGACAAGGGTTCCTTGTTCTGGTTCTGAACTGCTGGTTCTGGGTCAAAATCCTCCAAAAGGATGTTGAGAACATTTAAACACTAATTGGTCTTTATTTGGCTCCAGTACTTAAAGCTTAGTCTTCCCAAATGTGGTATCACTGTTGATTAGTACTTGAAGACTTAATATATTCTTGATCTAAGTTTTCTTTTATTCTTGTTGAGACCAAGGTCCAATAGCTCTGGGGCATCTATAGTTGTATCTAATGTATATCTTAATTAGTAATAGGACTTGAAGTAGAACATGTTCTATACTCTTGCAAAGTGTTCCATATTGTTGTATATAATATCTACTATGTCCAAGAGGTCTTTTGTATAATCAACCTCGATGGGGGCTTATAGTTCTATGTCTCAATATAGAAGTGCTTGCCAAATCATGTTAGTTATATTAGATATATCTAGGAGAAGTGGTCAAGTTCTTCTTGCATTGTTTTCCCTAATATATAGTCCTGGTCTCTCATTGGCAGAATTCTTTGTAGGCAGCATTATCTTGATGTAGGATATTTGATGATAGTTACTGAGGTTAAAATATATATCTCTTTTCAATAATTCAAAACAACAACTTTTATTATAAAGATCAACTCTTTATACCTCTGAACCTTCATGTTGTGACAGAATAAAATTTAGAAATAATATGTAGTAATGATCTAAAATCCACTATGATTTAACAGTCACAAATGATACTTGAAGCTGCAGTTATACATGACTTGTTAGCAGTAACAACATTGTTGGTAGTACTAATACTGCTAGTAATACCAACACTACTTGTATCCCCAACACTGAAGGTTTCATCTACTTTGCTGATATTACTATACTTATTATTAATCACATATATTCAGCTATATTAGTAGTTAGTCATTTATTTATTATTCAATCAAATATAAAAGAGTTACTGGGCTACCACCCATATAGCACTCCCTTGATTTTATATAATATAACAGATTAAAATATTCTAATAGTAAAAATATTTATTGTAGCATATCTTAGGGGTCTTAGCAGGTTATGCAGTAGCAGCTTGAAGGGTAGTGGACTGGTAGGAAAGTATATTAAATAATAAATGTAATATAATAAGCTTTATTGTAAATAAACTTCTCTCTCTCTTTAACCATTGCTTAGTCCCAGACTAAGGCTTCTTCTGCAAAGTCTATTTAGACTTTATAGGATTATCCTTTGGGTTGTCTGTAAGAAGCTTTCTTAGCTTGTTGTAGTCTAAATTTTATTAATAATTGTGAGTGGGATATTTATAAGAAATTACAAGGTGCTATATAAGCAGCTACCCAAGTTACTACTTGAATTTCTAATTGGCTTGGCTAAATATAAGATACAAAAATGATATATCAGGTTATAATATAACTAAATGATAAAATAATATATTATCAAAATATTGTTTTCAGTTATAGTGTGATTGCAGATCTTAGTAATGCTAAAGATCTTAGTAATGCTAAAGGTCTTAGTAATGCTAAAGGTCATATGACTATGATCTCATATGATCTAAATTAGTGTTGTCACTAAATGTTCTGTCACATCTCCTTCCTTTCTCTAAGTTAGACTTTAAGATACAGTTCTAACTCAGAGAAATCTCTTTGTAACTGTTTCACCTCTTCCTCTAATTTCTTTATATCATTCTATATTAGTTGATATAGTTGGGATGTATTGCACTGGAAATAGTTCAGAGCACTGGGCTTGTGCTTAAATAGTTGATAGATTCATTCAGCCATCCTAGCAGCATAGAAAGGGAGTGCTCCTTTAAGAGCTTGTTGATAGATTTCTCTGTTCTTCTGGTTTCAGATATATTCAACTTCTTTTTCCCAAAGTTATATGATTTGGTAGTATTCTTTCTATTCATTAATTCACGCCAAGTGCTGTCTTCTTTAAATGTTTTATATAATTGATTAGGTTTTCTATAAAGTCAATTCTTCTATCTCCTCAAGGCTTTCCAGGGGTTCTATATATTGATATGCCTCGATCAGGCTAACTCGGACTTCATGGAAGTTATTCCAGCAGGGTATGGTATTTCTTGAGGTAGTTTTGATAAACAGTGTAGAGTAAAATTATTCCTATCATTTTTTGTAACTGATATATAGTTCCTTTTATACTTGTGATGTAGTATAGTCCTTCCTATTTCAGGTCCAATTTTGCTGACCATGAAGACTTTACTATATTCTAGTATAGTAAGACCTGGTTGCCAATCTTTAACTTTTTAGTTTCCTTATGTTCCTTGTCATAATTCTTCTTTTGGCAGTCTTGTACAATAGTAATAAATTCTCTCACCTTATTTTGGATATTATGTAATTCTTAAATTTCTTTTATTACATGATGTTCAATTTGCATTTCCCAAGGGATATGACTGAGTTTTGAGGTGGTCATCACTTGGTCTACCAGCTGATAAGCTTTTCTCCCATAAGCAAGCTCAAAAGGGGTAAACTTTGTTGTTTCTTGTTTTATTGTTTATAGTGCAAATAAGGTGGAAAATAGATACAGGTCCCAATCTCCTCCTTGTGATTATACTACTTTAGCAATCATATTCTTGATGGTTTGATTCATCTATTCAGTAAGTTCATTTTCTTGGAGGTGGTAAGCAGTAGTCTTTATCTAGCAGATCCTGAAGTGTTATATTAATATCTACATGAATTCATTAATGAATTTGGTTTCTTGATCAGAGGTTATTTTGTAGGATATCCCATAGCAGCAGATGTAATGTTAAGGGTATCTATAAGAAGCAAAGCTCTTGCTTCAGGATACTTAGTTAGGTACTCTACTGCTACTATAATGTATCAATTTCCTCTAGGTGTTCTTGGTAGCCATCCAATAATATCTATTCCAATATATTTAAAGGGTCCTTTAGGTATAATCAGTTGTAAGGTTTCAACTTCCTTTCCTTGGTGCCTCTTTTAGCAAGTGTTGTATCTCCTGATATATTTTTTAATATCTTTATATATATTCTTTCAATAATATTTTTCTAATAATTGCTGATATATATTGTCTATACCTATGTGTTCTGCAAGCTGATGATCATAGGAGGCCTGAAGTACTATCTGCTTTTTGTGTTCAGGAACTACAAGTTGTATCCATCCTCTGTGTCATTGGTAAAGTATATTATTCTTAATAAAATAGTTAAGTACTATTGTCCATATAAGCTGTTGATCATTTTCATTTGTCATCTCAGTAAAGGTTAGTTACTGAAGTAATCCAAATATCTATTATAGAGTTTAGTATCCATTAGATAGATATATTTTTTTTGGTTTAGGGTGTTGATCTCAGATAAATTGGAGTAGGCATGAGAGGGTCCTTTTTTGTATTGTGTCATGAAGTTATACTCCTGCAGTATAGCTAACCACTATGTATATATTTCTATCAGATTTGGTGTAAGAATGATATTACTATTACTGTGCTGCAGCACTACTTAGAATATTCTAGTTACTTGAATCCGAAAGAAGAAATCAATACTTCCTTATCAGGATTAGAAATAGGTACTGCCGACATCATAGTCACTGCTGACATTATAGTCACCACCAACATTATAGGCACCACTGACATCATAGGCACCACCGACATCGTAGGCATCACTGACATCATCAGCATCACCGATAACATCAATACTATTGAAGATTTATAGTTAGTTTATATTATCAATCTTAGCCTTTCAATTTTGTATAAATATCCTTCAATTCTTTATTCAATAAACTTCAGTCTGACAATCAGTCTTCAAGTTAATTAGTTCTTCAATCCTCAAATCCCCTTAACAATTCCTTATACATCAACCTTATACAACTCTTTATAAAAAGCCAAAACCTCAAGAGGTTTTGCATAATGCAGATAGTTGTAGACTCATTAAATTGAAGTTCTGCACTATTCTTGCAATCCCTTTTTAAAATGAGTTCAATAGCAGTACACACTCAAGATCCCTTTGAGAGCTAAAGATCTTACCCCACTCTACACACATCAAGAGTGCTAAAAAGACTATAAGTCTGAAAAATCCTAATTAATATTTTTATAAGAAACAAAGTACTTTCGATATCTTAGAAACCTTGTGACATACTCAGAGATTCCTAAGTCCAACGCAGATTAGTATTATCAGATACTTCCTCATAGGCAGTTTAGGAGAAACCCCCTTACAACTTAGTAGCAGCAGGTTACGAAACACCACCACCCCCTTATAACTTGATAGCAGCAGTAATGAAAAACCGTCCTTTAACTGTCTAGAAAACCTTTAACCTGGTAAGATACAACTTTGGTAGCAGCAACATCAATACTTAATACAATGAACATTTAGCGTCATTATAATTGCAACATAATCAACATTTGAGGAACATATATTATGAACATTTTATTCAGGTCTAAATTCTTTTGGAATACTTGTGATATACTTGGAGTAACACCAAACATCTATACAAATCAGCAAGAAGACTACAATATTGAGAAGGAATGGAGATGATCACAACAATGAGAGGCATAGACAGACTTCAAAAGTAGGTGAGCTTTGCGAATGGACTTTATAAAGACATATCAATACAAGCAACCTTAAGAAGATGATATGAATCATTCATTAGAGACATAGATTACCAAATCAGTATTGATAGAAATACTCTAGAGCACCAAGCACCAGCTGACATAATAACAATAGCCAAGATAGAAATTGATAAATAATTACTAATAAAACAAATTACCAGCAATTAAAACAACAGTTACAAAACACTTAGACAATCACTCGCATCAAGTCTAGAACTTAAACGAAGAAGTTCAGCAGATACTTTTTTGAACAAAATTAACACTACACCTTCAAGAAATACAAACTTGTAGAATACTAAACAACTTTCTTATAGAAATAGCGTGGATACTATTTTCCAAGAGGAGAAGAGTTGTAAGAATAATATTACCATTACTGTGCTGCAGCACTACTTAGAACATTCTAGTTACTTGAATCCAAAAGAAGAAATCAATACTTCCTTATCAGGATTAGAAATAGGCACTACCGACATCGTAGTCACTGCTGACATCATAGTCACCACCGACATTGTAGGTACCACCAACATCGTAGGCACCACCGATATCATAGGCATCACTGATATCATCAGCATCGCCGACAACATCAATACTATTGAAGATTTATAGTTAGTTTATATTATCAATCTTAGCCTTTCAATTTTGTATAAATATTCCTCAA
Organism: Endogone sp. FLAS-F59071; assembly: GCA_003990785.1. NCBI lineage: Eukaryota > Fungi > Mucoromycota > Endogonomycetes > Endogonales > Endogonaceae > Endogone > Endogone sp. FLAS-F59071. The sequence goes on from RBNK01000877.1 coordinate 5,406, forward strand.
TTCTTTATTTAATAAACTTCAGTCCAACAATCAGTCTTCAAGTTAATTAGTTCTTCAATCCTCAAATCCTCTTAATAATTCCTTACATATTGACCTTATACAACTCTCTACAAAAAGCCAGAACCTCAAGAGGTTTTGCATAATACAGATAGTTGCAGACTTATTAAATTGAAGTTCTACACTATTCTTGCAATCCCTTTTTAAAATGAGTTTAATAGCAGTATACACTCAAGATCTCTTTGAGAGCTAAAGATCTCACCCCCCTCTATATACATCAAGAGTGCTAAAAAGACTATAAGTCTGAAAAATCCTAATTAATATTTTTATAAGAAACAAAGTACTTTCAATATCTTAGAAACCTTGCAATGTACTTAGAGATTCCTAAGTCCAACGCGGATTAGTATCATCAGACGCTTCCTCACAGGCAGTTTAGGAGAAACCCCCTTACAACTTAGTAGCAGTGGGTTACAAAACACTGCCACCCCCTTATATTTGGTTTGTTCTAAAGCTATTTGAGAGCTGAGTAGTCTGTTATCAAGGTAAACTGTTTTCCAATCAGAAAGTAGTGAAAGTGCTATATATCTCAAACAACTGTTATACATTCTAGTTAGGTGGCTCCATAGGAAGATTTTGCTCTATGAGTGGCTCGTCCTGCAAAAGCAATCACATGCTCTCTATCTTTATCATCTTGTATCAAAATTGCTTTAAGTCTAAATGATGATATATCTGTATACAACTTGAACATCTTTATGAGATCTAATCTTACCATTACTGGTATGTAGGTAAGTGCTTCCTTGATTAGGCTAAAGGCAGTTTGTGCAGCTGGTATTCATTTCTATACTCTTCCTTTTCTTTGCAACATATGCAGAAGTGTAGTGATTTCAAAGTAACCAGAGATAAACCTTTTATAAAACTAAACCAGTTCTAAGAATTCTCATAAGGTCATTTTATCTTGCAGGATTAGGAAGGCTTTAACAATTTCAGTTTTCTTTGGGTCTGGGTGGATTTCTCCTCTATTAATTATAAATCCGAGGTATTTAATTTTCTTCTATCCAAAGTAGCATTTTGTTGGCTTGATCCTTAGTCTATGTTTTCTAAGTTATTCAAATACTTCCTTTAGGATCACCATGTGTTCTGCAAAGGTCTCAGCATAGATGTTGATATTGTTGATGTATATAATTACTCCATATCCAATTAGGTCATAGAAGATCTCATTTATTATAGCCTGGAAGGTGGCAGGTGTATTGCAGAGTCCAAAGGACATCCTTGTGAATTTGTATTATCCAAATAGTATAACAAATGCTGATTTCTTCTGTGCTTTAAGTATTATTCCGATTTGGTTATATCCTGCCCATAGGTCAAGAGTTAAGTAGATTTGTGCCTTCTTTAACAAGTTCTGTAAGTCTTCTGAGTGCAGAATCAGATACACATACTTTTTAGTAACTGAGTTTAACTTGCAGTAGTCGATAACCATTCTCTATCCGTCTTTCTTTAGTACTATGCTGATAGGTGATACTCAAGGGCTTTTCAACTATATAATCACTCTTGACTCTAATAGTTCTTGAATATGCTTTCATACAAAGTTATGGTAGTTGGCTGGTAACCTGTAGGATGCTTGTTTGATTGGTTTGGCATCTTCTATATCAATGTGGTAAGTAAAGAAGGCTTGGTCCAGTAGATCTTTGAAACTGATTGCAATGATATTCTCATACTCCTTCAGTAGGTCTTGTAACTGTTTCTTCTGATTTAGTAACAGATTTTCATTAAGGGAGTAGATGTACTTCTTAACATTCTCCTGGTCATCTAGTCTCTCTATTATCACATTTACTTATCTAGTCGATCCAAATTCTTTCTTTCCATATTATATTTCTTCTAAGTCTTTCACTTCTTTCAAAGGTTGCTATTTACATTTGATGATTACCATTTGAGCAATTCAATCTCCTTGGTATACTTTGAATTAGCTATAGTTATGATTAACTAATTCAACCTCAATTTCTCCTCTATAGTCTTTATCTATTAATTTAGGGAAGGCTCCTATTCCAGAGTTGCAGTAAAGTCCACTTCTTATCCATACTTATGCACATTATCTAGGTGGTAGAGCAATAGCAATTCCAGTTTTTACAAAGGCTAATGATTTCAGTTCTAGGGTATAGTCTTTATCTATATATAAGTCATAATCTATGGCTCCTTTAGTTTTTCTCTTTAGTATAATTGTACTTTCTGCTAGTTTCTTAACTCAAGTTGCTGTTTTCTTTTCTTCCATCATGAATACTTTCTCAAAGGTAGGGACATTAGGTTCCTTCCACTGCTTGTGAGTTGTATCTTAAGGTAGGTTCTACTATAAGTTCTTCTACCATCAATAGCACATGCTGATATATTTATCAAGGTGAATTATTTCCTCTAAAGCAATAATTTCTTCCTCTGAGTCTGACTTGCTTTTTTCAATTAGGGTAGGTATAAGAGTGATAGATATAAAAGCAGCAACAAACACTTGCAGAAACATAACAAACAACTATACCCCAATTCAACAACGACGAATACCTCCGAAGCCGAGTCATTGAAGCATACTGAGCCTTAGAAGACCCTCCATCCGAACTATTACCCGAGGAAGGATCTGCTCTACGAAGGACTCAAATAATAATGAAAAACATCAATATTGCTCAGAAACGACAAATACAGAATGAATTTCAGGCCTACTATAAGATCGCTAGAATCTGGAAAGAAGATCTCGAACATGTATAGGACTGACGACATGCAGAGACATGCAAATGGGCACTACATTAAGGGATTCCCCTCCAATCTCAAAGGATTGCCCTCCGGATTTACGGACTCTTCCAGTTCCAACCAGCTGCTTTGAAAAGACTTACCAGAATTGGACCATCCGTATTTCACCAACTGTCTCAAATTGCCTTTGAGGAACTTAAAGAAGAAATCTGTGTAATACAAAGGGATTTCGACCAATTGGAACAGTTCCTTGATTTGTGAAACCTTTTAACCATCTTAAACCTTTCAACTGTCTTAAATCTTTAACCATCTTAAATCCATAACTTATATAACTCGTTATATCACATAAATTTATAATTAGTTTATATTTTGAATAACCAATAGTTTTCCGAGTAGTAACCTGGGCAGCTACCTGTATAGCATCTCGAGAATTTGTATAAATATCCCTCAAATCTTTATTCAATAAACTTCAGTTCAATAGCAGTGCACACTCAAGATCCCTTTGAGAGCTAAAGATCTCACCCCTTCTATATACATCAAGAGCGCTAAAGACTATAAGTCTGAAATTCACAATTAATAATCTTATAAAGAAACAAAGTACTTTCGATACCTTAGAAATCTTGTGATGTACTTGGAGATTCCTAAGTCCAACATGGATTAGTATCATCAGACGCTTCCTCACAGGCGGTTTAGAAGAAACCCCCTTACAACTTGGTAGCAGCGGTAATGAAAACCGTTATAATAATCAGAAAACATACTACTAATATCCTTACAAAGGCCTAGAATTACCAATTCCTTTTAGACATGACCGACGTATTCGGAGTGCTACTAAAAAACACCACACACATCTCACTTCTAACAGCCAGAGAGGCTACATACATTACGGAACCCTTCAAGTAGACACAATATCAGCAACTGCTACGAAGCACTGATTCAACAACAGTAGCTCGTTTACAAGGCAAAACATACCTTGAACTCTACAATGAACTTTTAGAAGAATTCGAAAACCCTCTTATAACTGAAGCCTACTTTGAAGCATTTCAAGATTTCCTCTATGAAAACATCAAAGGAGATCGTGACATTGTTTCCATCACAAGAGCTGAACACCAATTTACCAACCTCACAACTACCATATAAGGATATAATAATCGCCAAGTTATCAAAGAGTAGATTACCAACTCACAATTTGATTACTCAACACATCAAGGTACTGTTTACTACAGAATTGCAAACAGATTATTTGAGAAATTAGTAGCAGAAGACCTCATACGATTTGCTGAAACAATACCATTAGGACTAACCATACCTATTACACCACTATCCATCGAGGAACCTATCAATCTCACAACATCTATATTCTAACATACATCTGGACCGAGCAAACCAATATTTAGAGAAGCAACCAATATAAGTGACTTACATGAACCTAATACAACTGTCTATCACGACGCTGATACTGCATTTATTGAAGACGCCAATACAACCATTCGAAGAATCACACTTGAAGCCGATATACTTGAAGAATCAGAAGACCTCGACTCAGAAGATGAAATATTTGATCACGAAGTCAGAGAATACATCCAACAAACAGACAGAGGAGAGAACGTACTTCCAACATCACCACTACTCGCACCAACCACATTTACTGATATAATGGCCAATACCGCAATCACCGCACTAACCGCACAAGTAGCAGCCTTAACAGCACTTGTAGGACAGGTAGTACAACTCAGTCAGACAACCAAAGCAGTTAACCTACAACCTTTTGATGGAGAAGCAAAAGAAGTTGCTGCATTCATATCAGCTGTTGAAGCCAATTACAATGCCAACAGCTGGAATGATGATCGAGTACCGGATGACAGACTCACCAACAATGTCAATCATACACCTGAACAAGTATATGCCAAGTCATATGTACAGGTCAACAAAATTGCTGGATTTCTCAGAAAATCGATAGCAATCTAGTGGCAAAATCTGCCTAGAAAACCTTTGACCTGGCAAGATACAACTTTGGTAGCCGCTCAAGTAGCTAATGCAGCCCAACCAGGATATCCAAACATCCCTGTCCAACAAGATCTTAGATCCTTACTGATTGACAAGTTCCACAGTAGCGCACATATTGCCGAAGCAAAGAAACGACTAGCCACAGCAAGGTTTAACACCAAAGGAAACAAAACCTTTGAAGCTTTCACTGCAGAAATCGACACCGATCTCATCATCATTGGGATGCCTTATGACGATGACAATCACATCACTTGTAGTGCACGAGCCGACACCTTATTCAAGATCCTTCTACAGTGGCTAGAAACTTGCATTAAGGAGAGAGGGAGCCCATGTGCTCATGAACAATGGTGTTTCAGCATGATCATCAAATCAGCACATACAATCCTATTGGCACAACAAACACGGACAGAAAACAGGAATCAAAACTCTGGCTCAAGCAGCAAACCAACAACTAATACTTACCATCGAGGAGGATTTAACCCCCGAGGAGGATTCAGAGGAGGACGAGGAAACTATAACAACAACCCGACATGGCGAAACAATTTCAAGAAGGATGAAAACAAGGATGACTGGAAGAAAACAAAGACTTGCTTCAATTGTGGAAGACGAGGACATATCGCACCCGAATGTAGAAGTACTCATACTATTTCGGGAGAAAAGATTACAAAGAAAGAAGAAACCAAAGGTACAAGCAAAAGCATGACTGCCGAAGAAGAAACAGATCCAAGAGATATCAGCTGACTGTACGTAATTGAAGAAAAATACGGCCGAGGATACCGCAAGTTAAACAAACAAGAACAAATCACCCTCATCAATTAGAATATGGTGCAAACAAGATGCTCATTCTGCGATCAACGCATCTACTATGCAGAACACATGTGCAACTGCTCAACAACTCACCTCATACTGGATGAAACCAAAGTAGAAGACTTCCTCATCATCAAAAAGAAGGATCAAAGAATAAAACCACAACCAAGATGCCGACAGATGCCACCGATGAACAATGGACCCTATCATAGCAAGAACCCACACCCTTATGCCAACAATACTGGAGAAATTTACAACATTTTCTGGAGAAGCTATCAATACATTGGCAAAGGAAAGTTCTGAGGAGACAAGAAGAGATACGAACAAGGAGTATATTGGGACAAAATCTACCCACAAGATCTTTGGACTGTCCATAACTCATCTACTATCAATGGCAAGGGATGTGACCTAGCCTACAATAGCACTTGGCAAGAACTGGCCGATATTGAAGAAGGAAGGCAAGAAGATGAAGAAGAAGAACAGGAAGAATCATCAGAAGATGAATGACTATACATGATACAAAAAACCAGCAACGAAACCAACTTCCTAGTCAAAAAGAAGCACCTGGATGCTATAGTACCTACCAAAGGAACAGCAAACTCTGTAGGATATGATATTCATACAAACGAAGACACACTAATCCCACCAGGATCGATTTTTCTGATCAAGACAGGAATTGCCCTGAAGCCACCAACTGGAACTTATATACAAATCCTGGATAAAAGCAGCAAAATCAAGGAAGGAATCTCGATCAAAGCAGGGGTTATTGATGCAGACTACACTGGCGAAATTATACTCACAGTTCACAACTTATCAGCACGCTGCAAATACCGGGTCACTAAAGGAGCCAAGCTAGCGCAATTCATATTCATCAAACTGGATAACTCAGTAACAGCCAAAATTGTAAAACAACTTCTGAAAACTGAATGAGCTGCAGGAGGATTCAGATCAATAGACAAAAAGAAACCTACACTCACCAAAGACAAATAATGGTACCTGAAAATGGTACAAGGAATAGTACCATATAGATGCTGTCCTCATGGAAACAGAACCTACTGTGCAGACGACACCTGGAAATGCTGGAGTTGCATTGAAGAAAGCAAGAAACTACAAATTCAATAGTTAGCGAAAGAAGAGGAAAAAGCCAAACAAGTATGCAAAGCCATAAAACTACTAACCAAGGAGAAGAAAACGGATTGGTCAATCGAAGATACAACAGATATGTGGTTTATCGAAGAAATAAAAGTGGAAGAAACAGAAGAAAAAGTAGAATATGGAACCTTATCATCACTTGGAAAGAAGACAGAACTTCTCTTCTACAAAGGAACAATGAAGAATGAAACAGTCAACATACTGATCGACAGTGGAGCAACCTGCAATTTTATCAGCAAACAGCTAGCTGATCAACTCAAAGTAATCAAGTCACCTCGTGAAGCAGCAATGATTGTAGAAGTCGCCGATGGAGGAACTCAACGAGTCACCCATACTGCCAAGAATCTCCCAATATTAATCGAATCATACCAGGATGCATTGAATTTCAAAATCATAGGCATGCCCGGACCAAGTATAGTATTCGGAAAAAAGTTGGCTAGATCAGAAGAATCCTAACATCGACTGGCCAAGCGGAACTATGGAGTTTACTCATCAAAACAAAGACATCAAATTGGTCTCCAAATCAAGAAACGGCAAGATCTGACTCTACTTAGCTAAAAAATTCTACCAACATCTCGAAAAAGATGACATAGTTTACTGCTGCATTATTACAGAAAAAGATATTGCTAAAATTACCACCAAAATGGACATAGACATTAATAGCCTGGACATATCTTTACAACCACTTATCACCAAGTTCGCAGACCGATTTCCTATAAACTTATTAGAAGGACTACTACCGAAATGAAGTATCGATCACTGAATTGACTTAATACCTGGTGCAGAACCACCATTCAAGAAAATTTATCAATTATCCAGACCAGAGTTACAGGAACTCAAGAAGACTCCAGAGGAATTAATTAAATGAGGATCTATTCAACCTAGCACATCACCTTTTGGAGCACCTATCATATTCGTCAAGAAGAAGGATGGAATTAGAATGTGCATCGACTATTGACAACTCAATGATATAACTATCAAGAACCGATACGCATTACCCAACATCATGGAATTATTCGACCGACTCAAAGGAGCAACTATATTCTCGGTAATCGACTTATGATCAGGATACCACCAGATCCGCATTGCTGAAGAAGATATCCCGAAAACAGCATTTAGAACTTGATACGGACATTACGAATGGAAAGTCATGCCTTTTGGACTGACAAACACACCTGCAACATTTCAAGGACTGATGAATAATATATTCAGACCACTACTTGACGAATTCGTAGTTGTCTACATCGATGACATACTGATCTATAGCAAAACAAAAGAAGAACACTTACAACATCTCCGCTAAGTACTGGAGATCCTGAGAAAACATCAGTTATATACTAAACTCAGCAAGTGTAACTTTTTACAAAGAGAAGTTGCATATCTTGGACACCGAATCAATGAGCAAGGCATTCTAGTTGACCCTGCAAAAATTGAGGCAATCAAGAAATGGGAAAAACCAACAACGATCAAGGAAATACAATCCTTCCTAGGACTGGCAGGATACTACCGACGGTTTATCAAGAATTACGCAAGAATTGTAGTATGTCTACATGATCTGACAGTAACAGGCACAAATGTTATTCAAGAATGGAATGACAACCATGATACAGCCTTCGAAACTTTGAAAGAAAAGTTAACAACTGCACCTGTCCTTAGAAGCCCAGATCAGAACCTACAATTTGTAGTAACTACCGATGCCTCAGATTATGCAATTGGAGCCATACTTTCACAAGAAGACCAACCTATCGCCTACCGTTCAAGAAAAATGACATCCGCAGAGAGAAACTACCCTGTTTACGAAAAGGAATTACTCGCAATAATCAATGCAACACAGGCCTGGAGACACTACCTGATAGGTAACAAATTCCTGATCTATACTGTGACAGAACATTTTGTGACGACATACAATTTGATCATGTGAAGATCATAGTCATGTGACTTGTAACGTTGCTGAGACTTGTAATGTTGCTGAGACTTGTAACGTTGCTAAAATCTGCAATCACACTATAACCTAAAATAGTATTTCGATCTGATATATTATTTCGTTGACCAATTACGTTATAACCTGATATATCATTTATTATATCTTAGCCAATCAATTTGTACCTTATATTTAGCCGAGCCAATCAGAAATTCAAGTAGTAACCTGGGTAGCTGCCCATATAGCACCTTGTAATTTCTTATAAATACCCCGCTCGCAATTATCAATAAAATTCAGACTGCAATAAGCTAAGGAAGCTTACAAACAGACAACCCAAGGGATACTGAAGCCTTACTCAAGAAGTAAGCAATTGGATAGTTTCGAGATTCTAACAGATACACTTTATTCGATCGATTATACATAATTCTTGCTAGTTAACACCTACATCGACACCCTTCTTAAAGACGCTACCGTATAAACCGCTAAGACCCCTGAAACGTATTTTCTGCGCTTGCTCAATTTCGAGTATTTCGCTGTTAATATATTTTAGTCTGTCACAATTGGTGTCGACTGGCAGGAAATCAATCGACACATCGACTGATTTGTTACCTATATTGCATAACCGAACTTGCCGAAACCCATAGTGGAAGACAAAAACAAGAACGGCACTACCACCGCCACCGCCCGCATTACTACAACTACCTAGAAGAAAACTTCAAGAGGATGAAGAAACCATAACAGACAGACTACCTACCTTTTACGGATATACCAAGGAATATATTCGAGAATTCCTGGATGATTTAGAGAGCTACTTCGCAGCCAAAGGAACGGTCAGCACCCAATGGTTGCCTATCCTGGCCACCCAACTCAGAGGACCTGCAAGAGAAGCATACCGAGTGGCCCTGATGGATGTAGCAGCCACCGGACTAGGAGGATTAATCCTCGCAGCCACAGCAGCAGCTGGAAATAACCCCCCCGCCGCAGCATTAGCCACCACTCATTGGGAAGTTACAAGAGTCTGGCTAGAGGAGAAGTATTTCACCGAACAGAAGCGAGAATCAATCAAGGAACAGCTATTCAACATGAAGATGTCAATCAATCAATGCCCGGAAGACTGGGTTAATACCATCGACCAGTATATGCAACTTTATGGAGAAACCAGCCCAGTTGTATGAGAAATGGTGTTCATGAACGGCTTACCCGCAGACATCCAACGTCATATCAAGAGGTTTGGCCCTCGAAGTATGGAAGAGAAAGTCAGGATGGCACAGGCCTTTTGGGATACTGAAGCAGGACATTCGGCATCCCTATATGACAAGTTACCACAAGATTTATGCAGGAAATTCAGCACTGGAATACCCGTAGTCCAAATGGTATCCGCATCAGCCGAACCACCTGAGGAGGACACTATCAAACCGACAGTCATAGCAAAAACAGGAAAGACAACTTATGAGGATGAAATGGAGAAGATTACCAAGATGTTTTCAGAAATGACAGCACACATAGCCGATCTTGAAGCCAAGGTGATCCGCCAGAATAGACAACCAAGAGGAACCTTCGTGGCCGAAGAACGCAACAAGACAGAGATAAACTGCTTCCTCTGCGGACGACGTGGTCACTTTGCTAAAGATTGCCGAACTAGAAGTTGGAAGGAAGGACGGGAGAAAGAAGAAGTAAAGAAGGCCGACCATGCCAACGTAGTGCAAGAAATTGAAGAAGAAGATGAAGAATTTGAATACCTGGAAGCCTATCCTGTCGAAGCAGTCAGCCGCACTACTACTAGGAAGACTCCCTACCCAAGAAAGAAGCCGATCCAGGAACCTGAGGTTGTCATCGAGAAACCTAAGAAGCCAACACAAAGACAACAGCTGAATGAGGATCAATGGGACAAAGCTTTCAAACAAATAATGCAACCTGGCGAGACAGTTACTTCGACCACTGGAGATGAAGAGATGGCGGATCAGGAAGAAAACAAAGAGAAGAAGCCTAGGAAAGTCAGAGAATTCGAATATGACCCGTGGCACGACATTGCCAATCAGAAGGCCAACATTACCTTTAAACAACTCTTCCAGATTGCACCATCGACAAAACAAAAGGTGAAGACGCAGATTACAGAAACCAAACCAACCATCCGATTCGAGGAGGTTAACACTGCCGAAGAACAAGAAGAGTGGACCTATACCTCATCCGCCTACGCACAATGCAACATTGGAGGATTAGCATGCTCAGTCATTATTGATACTGGAGCAGGAGTCAGCATTATCGCTAAGCATTTCCTAGACCGCTTAGGATGGGATATTGATGAACCCGCTACCTCCACCTTGGTCGTTGCAAGCGGAAAAAGCAGCGTACCTCTAGGAGTACTCCGAGAAGTACCAGTTCAGTTTGGAACAGAGATAATTCCTGTCAGAATGGTGGTCACTGACGCACAATCCTACAACGCCATCCTAGGCAACAGCTGGTTGAAGAAAGCCAAAGCTAGAATTGACCTGGATGCACAAAGGTTAATTTTCGTCAACCATGGAAGAAAGTTTAGCGTACCTCTGGATATTCAGAAAGGAGTAGTACCGAAACTTACTCAGAGGCCGGAAGACGAAAGTGACGCAGATGAAGGAATAACCCCCGGACAGGCGCACCTCAATTTGGTAGAAGAAGAAGAAGCAAATGTGGTGATAAATAGTGAATACCGCCGCCTAACGCCTTTGGAGAAGAACCAGTTGATTGAGTACAACATGAGAAACACTAGATGTCCATTCTGTGAGCAATGCATCTATTGCGCCGAGATGATGTGCACTTGCAGCGATACAAAGTTGATACCTTACCAAGACACCTTGGAGATGCACCTGCCGACGGAGAAGAAGATCAGGAAACCAAGATTGTCACAAACCCACCGAAGGACTCCACCCTCGATGAACCATGGACCATATAATGGAAGGAACCCTCACCCATTCGCAGACAACACTGGAGAAGTGTGGGACTGTTTCTGGAGGAATATCGGACATATCGGCAAAGGACGCCTTTGGGGAAATCGCAACGTCTACTTGCAAGGATGTTACTGGGATGAAGTTAATCCCTATGACCTTTGGGAATGTGAAAACTGGGTCAGATATCTGGACGAACCGTACGACATCAATTACCATGGAACTTGGAAGAAACGTTACGACCAAGAAGAAACAATACCCGAAGAGAATAAAGATGAGGAAGTACCCGAAGAATGGAGCAATGAAGTTTATACCATGCAAACAACCATTGAAGTCAGGGCCCTGTTCCAGGAAGATGATGAAGATGATGGATCTATCCTGATTGAAGAAAGCGACTCAGACTCAGAAGAAGAAATCATCGCACTTGAGGAAATAGTTCACCCCGACGAATGCATCAGCATGTGCTATTGGTGGTGGAAGGACTTGTGGCAGAACCTACCTTGGGATACAACTCACGAACAGTGGAAGGAACCAAATGTCCCCACCTTCAAAGAGGTATTTACAGTTGAAGAAAAAGATACAGCAACTCGAGTCAAGAAACTGACAGAAGGTGCAATTATACCGAAGAGAAAAACCGAAGGAGCCGCAGGTTATGATCTGTAGGCAGATGAGGATTATACTCTAGAACCAAAATCATCAGCCTTCGTAAAAACCAGAATCGCCATCGCCCTACCACCCGGACAATGTGCACAAGTATGGGCAAGGAGTGGACTCTACCGCAATTCTGGGATAGGAGCCTTCCCCGGATTAATAGATGAAGACTACAGGGGAGAAATTGAGGTTGGACTGGTAAACCACAACCACAGCCAATTCAAGGTATACCAAGGAGATCGAATTGCTCAGATGGTGATCGTCAAATGCGAACAACAACCTCTGAAAGAAGTAGAAAACCTAGAAGAAACACAACGTGGAAGGAAAGGATTTGGATCGACTGGACAGGCAAATGTGATAATGGAAAGACTGGATGACCAGGAGAGCGCCAAGAAGCACATCTACTCCCTCAACGAAAACCTGTTGCTGAACCAGAAGAAACAGTTGCAAGACCTACTGAAGGAGTATGAGGATATTATTGCCATCAGTTTCAAGGACCTGCCAGATCAAGCCTTCTTCACGCACCATATCGACACAGGAGACGCCAAACTGATCAAATAGGCACCCTACAGATTGCCAGCCAACTATCATGACTTTGTACGAAAGCATGTTCAAGAGCTATTAGAGTCAGGAGTAATCGTACGGTCGAAAAGCCCTTGGGCATCACCTATCAGCATAGTACCAAAGAAGGATGGACAGAGAATGGTGATCGACTATCGCAAATTAAACTCAGTCACCAAGAAGCACGCATACCCAATCCCGCACTCAGAAGACTTACAAAACATGTTGAAAAAGGCGCAAATCTACTCAACCTTGGATCTATGGGCAGGATATAACCAGATCGGAATGACGCCTGAAGCACAGGAGAAATCAGCATTTGTTACACCGTTTGGACAGTACGAATTTACAAGAATGTCCTTTGGACTTTGTAACGCACCCACCACCTTTCAAGCTGCAATGAACGAAATCTTCTACGATTTGATTGGACATGGAGTGATTGTGTACATCGACGACATCAACATCTATGCGAAGAACTTCGCAGAACACATGGTGACCCTGAAGGAAGTATTTGAACGACTCAGAAAGCATGGGCTAAGGATCAAGCCAACAAAATGCTACTTTGGACAGAAGAAAATCGAATACCTCGGATTTATAATCGACGGAGGAGAAATCCGCCCGGACCCAAAGAAGACCGAGATTGTCAAGGCCTTCCCAACCCCGCAAGATAAGATGACTCTATGAGGATTTTTAGGACTGGTCCAGTTCTATAAAAGGTTTATCCCTGGTTATTCTGAAATTGCCGCACCCCTGCACATGTTACAAAGAAAAGGAAGAGCATGGGAATGGACATCAGCCGCACAAACAGCCTTCAACCTAATCAAGGAAGCACTTACCCACGCACCAGTTATGGCAAGACCAGACCTCACAAAAGTATTCAAGTTGTATACGGATGCATCGTCATTTGGACTTGGAGCAATCTTGGCGCAAGATGACAAAGACGGAGAACATGTGATTGCTTACGCAGGACGAGCCACCCATGGAGCAGAACCTTCCTATGGAGCCACCCAGCTAGAATGCGTAGCGGTTGTTTGGGCCGTACAACACTTTCGCCACTTCCTGATTGGAAAGCAGTTCACCCTAATAACAGACCACTCAGCTCTCAAATGGCTTTGGAATAAGCCAAATCTGACAGGAATGTATGCACGATGGCTAGCTATACTACAGGAATACGACTTCACGACGCAATACAGAAAAGGACGGAATCATCAGAATGTGGACACCCTCTCACGCCTACCCCAATTTATCCGAGATCGACACCCCGAACCAAAAAGAATATACCTACCCAATGAACACTGAACTCTACAATGGATATTTGGATTACCTCAGTAACCTAACCTTTACTGAAACGACGAACGAAAACGATCAACGGCTTATACGGACAACGGCACTCAACTATTTTATCAAGAATAATATACTTTACCGACGACATCGAGGACAAATACGACTTGTAGTTCCTGAACACAAAAAGCAG
>RBNK01000878.1:0-19615 GCA_003990785.1 Endogone sp. FLAS-F59071
GGGGGGGGGGGTGGTTTAGAGGGGAGAAGGAAAGGTTGGTTGTCGAAAAATAAATGAGGTTAACGGGAGAAAAGAGCCGGGTGTTTCAATAGAGTAGATAAACATATATAACAATCGGAACGGAAAGTCCACTTACTAGTCACGAAAATATCGTTACGAATTTGGTATGCGTCGTTCGTCTTCCACAGGGAGAACACCATTATCGGCATAATGACGAGGAGATATAACCCCAATACACCATACAATGGATAATACGGCCAGGTATCGTCGCAATAATACGAAATGCTAGGTATGATGGCGTTTGAAGGTTGGTCAGGGGCACTACGCACGGCAAAGGTTCCAGCGACCAACCACATAAAGTTGATCATCATAGTAGTCATGAATATCCATGTGATACGTTGATCAATCGTGCCTTGTGTTGCCTGGCGGTAGGCGCGGAAAAAACGACTTTTGGTCGCACGCGGCATATCCTCTGGGAGCATAGGCTCGAGTGGTTTCCCCGCGAGTTTGGTCTCGTTAAGACGGTAAGTGTAATAGAGCCGAGCACCGCGGGCGCAAAAGGCAAGAATGAAAGGCACATAACCGAGGTAGGAAGCCCAGAATGTCTAAGTTTTGGATTAATAGAACAAAACTTTAATTTTGGTTTATTGAAAACCCAACCAGAAGATGGCGTAAAATTATTATTACAAACCAAAAAACATGGGAATTGTCCTAGATGTGCGATATTTAACTATAGATACAGAATAAATTCCTTGCTTAGTAAATATCATGCTTGAAATCAAAAAGGTAAAACCTTTAATTTAATCGAAGCTCACCAAGTTTAGCACACCTAGGAGCAAGCTTGCCACACCGCAAACAGTTGTGTAAGCCGGTGAACGCGCTAATAGTTCCTGTTTCCTCTGAACTTGCCCACGAATAAAGAAAAGGATAGTAGAGACGCCGACGACAATACCGAAGACGGTAGCGCCAGCCTCATAACCGATAACGTGAGCTTGGGAAAGGACGGGTGGGGTAGAGAATGGCATGTTGGATTCCCAGCGGAGGGAGGAGAGGGGTTTAGAAAGTAAGAGGAGCTCAATGAGAAAAATGGTCGGTGCGATCGAAGGGCATAACGTGTCGTTGAGTGTGTGCAATCTCGGAGCCAATCCGCGGTTGCGCAACACGCGAAGTCCCGAAGCGGAATACCAATTAAATTCGCCGTCGCACAGCCACCCATGTTGTGAGTCTGCACAACTCCAATCCTTTTACCTTCCGCTCAATCAACAAATCTTGACGTTCATATTATTATTTTTTTCATTGCTTCGACGAGCATCTCAGAAGCGAGAGCTTGGGCCTCCACCATCGGTTGGGAAATTCTCAATATAATTAGATATTTGTGGGCCGATCCATCCGTTTTGGTCGACCATTGCGATCTTCATCCGCAATCAGATTCAGAGTATACAAATTGGGAACGATATTCATTTGGACATTTTAGGTCACGGTGTGTAAGAATTGAAAATCAGGAACCGACTAACTAGTAAGAAGTATTCTTTAAAATGATTAAGACTTTAATAATTTGCAAATTGTACTCATATGTGATGAAACAAAATAAATAAAATATAAATACAAGCCTTTCTTCCTCTACTAGTTCTGCTCCATATTTCAAGGTTATTAAAGATCAAAGTCTACAAAGGAATACCAAGCCGAAATGCCATGCGCAAACGTGACGTCACCTTACTTGCGAACGTCGCACAGTATCTCTTAAAGTGCAAATCGATAACTCCGTTCCTGTTTGCTTTACAAACACGAGGCTGTTATGTTTTTCAGAGCCAGACGAGCATTTGAAGGAAAAAAAAAAAAAAAAAAAAAAAAAAAAAAAAAAAAAAAAAAAAAAAAAAAAAAAAAAAAAAAAAAAAAAAGTTGTTTACTGCTTTATTTTAAATACAAAAGTTAAGAGCGTACTCATTAACAAACTCTCCCGTTGACCCTTCCAGCGAGGTTTATATAAAATGTCAGTTAAAATAGATTTGTACCTCTACTACTTTCTGCCTCTACTACTTGTAAGCCTAACCTAATTAAATACTTTAAATAATCTCTTTCTGATTTAATAATATTATTAGTATTATTGTTAAGATATCTTGATAAACAAGTTTAATTTTAGAGAAGTTTATTGAAATCTATTATTAATTAGAGAAATATTAATTATTTATAAATTCTAATAAATTTGTAAAATATAAAATACAAGTAAGTATTTTATTTAATTTATATTAAAATAATAAAATAAATAAAATAATACTCATACTATTATTATATTCTTTATTAAAATCAAGTAGAGATATTAATAAGAAACATTTACTATTTAAGATTTGCCTATCTATAGTTAGTTATATTTAACTAGCTTTATTGTTTTAAGCTTTGTATTCTGCTCATTGTTCTTGTGTTAGACTGTTAGACGAAACAAAGCATAGAATTTTGCTTAAGCATTCGGGCATGTTGTTCTACGCAGAAAGAACCTCTGTATAAAGAAAGGCTTTAGAGCAGGGGTGTGAGTGACTGCTTTATGACAGACCCCAACGAAATGACACGAAGTCAAATGCCTCAATTTCTCACCCTCTTCAGCGCAATTCTGTTGAGCGTAACCGCTTTTCACTTCTGTTTTATAGAAGAAACATGGCCAATCGTAAACTCGATTTGACCAACCTTGTCCTGCGTCCTGGCAGTGGAAAATTTGGAAGGAAAATCCAAGTGCGAACCAACTTTTATGAAATTACTCATTTACCACAAATGAATGTTTTCCATTACGATGTAACGATTGAGCCGGACGTGCCGCCCACCGTAAACCGCAAAGTGTGGAAGTATTTTGAGGACAATTTCATCGATGCGTCTCTTGGAGGAATTCGCCCTGTGTATGACGGGAAGAAAAACCTTTTCTCCCCAAAGAAGTTGCCATTTGGCGATTCTGAAACATTCGAAGTGAGTATCTATTCTCTCATGAATTTACGCAAATGACGCGTCAAACCGCATTGTAAGCGACGCTCCGAATACTTTGTATAAACTTTGGCGATTGTTAACACCTCCACTAGCAGGCGTAAAGTCATGTAAAAACTGTGGATATAATAATCTGCCATAATTATTGACAGCACTTCAATCTTCGACTAGAATTTTACCTTCTCCGAGCTCACATTCTTCTTGACCTCGGTTATAGGTAATACTTCCGGAAGAAGACGGGTTACCGCACGCAAGGTTTCCTCGGAGGTTTAAAATCAAGATTAAGATTGCAGCCCAAGTTGTTATGGAGGAATTGCAACGATTCCTAGATGGGGAAATAGCGCTCTCAAACAACTCGCTTACAGGTTGGTATATAATAGTCTCAGACAATGCCATCATACCATCGTTACATAATCGAAACTGATATACTGTTACCTGTTCGCGCGCTTCAGCGATAATGGTCCTCGACATTTTAATCCGACACAAGCCGTCGATGACGTATACGACCGCTGGGCGGTCTTTTTTTACCAACCGCAATGCTAGACCTCTTCCAGATGGTTTGGAGGCTTGGGGAGGATGGTATCAGTCCGCACGTCCGACGCCTGGTGAGACTCGTGACTGTTATTTATAATGTTTTCCTCACATTCTAGCTGTACCGTTGATTTATTTATATGGCTATTCTCGTTTATAGAAAGAATGATGATAAACGTTGATGTCAGTACGACTGCCTTTCATCAAGCCGGTCCGCTTTTGACTGTCATCGGCCGTGTCCTCAGGATTTCGCCCAACCAACTGCGCTCTGGAATCAGTGACGGGCAAAGGAGAAAATTGGATAAAATTTTTAAGAGCGTCAAAATCAGGGTGACGCATCGTGGCGAGAACTCTCGGAAATACAAAATCTTCAAGTTTACAATGGAACCGGCAAGTCGTGTCACCTTCCACAATGACAGTCTTAATACGACGCAAACGGTGGCGGCATACTTTCAGAGTCAATACAACAGACGTCTGGACTATACGAATTTGCCTTGCGTCGTCGTCCAAAAGAATACCTACATACCCGTGGAGGTGTGTGAGATCATACCGGGGCAGCGTTATATGAGGAAGCTCAGTAAAGAACAAACGTCAGAGATGATTAAGTTCGCAGCCTCGCCGCCGAACGTGCGATTCAACAGGATCCAAGACGGGGTCAATGAGCTAGCGTGGAGGCAAAATTCATACTTACAAGGATTTGGATTGCAGGCTAATACTCAACCAATGGTTATTGATGCGCGTATTCTCCCTCCGCCGAAAGTGCACTATGCACAAAACTCAAAGACTCCTAGCCTCGTACCCAAGTTTGGGGCATGGAATCTTATGGGGATAAAAGTAGCTAGAGGCGCCTCTCTGGGAAGTTGGGCCATAGCAGTTTTCAACGAAAGATCGGTGCCACCTCGGCAAATTGAAAACTTTGTTCGTGAGATGGTCATTGTATTTCAAGACACAGGCATGGTATGTTTACGCTTACTTGCGTATCTCCCACTCATCTTTAGGCAAATTTTAACCATTGTTAGCCATTCCATATTCTCCTCTAGACCATCGTAAATAAGGAGCCTGTCATAAAGTTTTATAATCCTCAGGGAGGCGCCGATTCTGCCCTCAAGGATGCCTACCTTGCTGCCGGGAATAGCGCGAAGGCTAAGCCGCAGATATTGTTCTGTGTGTTGCCGGATACCGGGGTAGAGCTCTATGGCGAGATTAAGAGGGTCAGTGACACTGTGATCGGCATACCCACACAATGTGTGCAGCTGAAGCACACCGAGTTTCCTAAAAAACAGTATTGTGCGAATGTCTGCTTAAAAGTTAACCTTAAGCTCGGAGGAATGAACTCGTATCTGGACCCAAAGGATGTGCCATTTATTGCAGAAAAACCGACTATAGTGTTCGGTGCCGATATTACACATCCGGGCCCTGGAGATGAAAGGAAGCCTTCGATTGCCGCATTATGCGCGTCCTTGGATGCAAAGGCGTCTAGATACTGCGCGACTATCAGGCTACAGAAGGCCAGGATCGAGGTCATTAATGACCTCGAAAGCATGGTCGAGCTTTTAATGAAAAATTTTTATCAAGGCTCCGGTAACAAACCGGAGCGTATACTTTTCTATCGTGACGGCGTGTCGGAGAGCGAGTTTAAGCTAGTGGTGGAGACAGAAGTAAAAGCGATTAAAGGTATTTGCCAATTTATTTTGCATCTGTAGCCTGATTTACTTTTTCATTGATGGCAACATATGCGAATTCACTATTACTCCTGATGTAGCCGCTTGCAGAAAACTCGACGCAAAGTATAATCCTCCCATAACGTTCGTCCTTGTTCAAAAGCGACATCATGCTCGTTTCTTTGGCATAGATAATCGTGATATGGACCGGAGTGGCAATATAAATCCTGGACTTGTGGTGGATAGTACGGTCACCCATCCGTTCGAATTTGACTTTTGTGAGTGTAATCATGGTTTTTCTCTGTGATCGTATCCATTTTTTCAAAGCCGTATTACGATTAATTAATTGGTTACCATTCCCATTTGATAGACATGCAGGCGCATGCGGGATTGCAGGGCACTTGCCGTCCCACCCATTATCAAGTACTCCACGACGAGAATGGTTTTACGTCTGACAAGTTACAGGAGTTGACATACAAGTTATGTTACATTTATGGCCGAGCTACTCGATCCGTGTCCGTCGTGCCTGCAGGTATATTCTATTTCTTATGATAATCGTCAAAACATTTGGCAAGATTTTAACTCGAATCAATATTCTCGTATGTAGCATATTATGCAGATCTTGTCGCGACTCGCGCTCGGTAAGTTTCTATCTGCCCATACATTAATGAATCTGGCAAACCCGCGGCGTAAATGGATTGCTAATTCAATTTGAAATACATGCAGGTTCCACTTTCCTGGCGAACGATTTTCCGAAACAGATCCCACTACTGCCTCCTCGGAGGCTGAAGCGAGGCCTATAAACTTTGGCACCCTCCACACGGCACTATTGCAGTGTAAGTAATGTACGCCATTGTCATTTTTGTCGCTTTTACCATTAGTCCGTAACTAATCTTATATTCTATCCTCAATATCATGGTTGTAGCCATGTACTTTATATAACCGTTAAAATGGAAATCAAGGGTCGCGTTTCGTGTGTAGCAAGACATTTCTCTTTAGCTTAAGCAAAGATCGATGCCTTTTATAGTTTCGTGTGTAGCAAGACACCTCTCTTTAACTTAAGCAAAGATCGATGCCTGTTATAGTTACGTGTGTAGCAAGACACCCCTCTTTAGCTTAAGCAAAGATCGATGCCTGTTATACATCTCTGGCTTGTATAACAATTTTCTTAAATCATTATAGGGCTTATACTGTGATATAGTTATGCAATTTCGTTTTTTTCTTTAAAAGATAAAAAATCCAAAAAAACAAAACAAAATAAAATAAATAAAACTTTATAAATAAGTAATGTCTGTAATTTAATTTTGTATTATTAAGTTAAATAAATTATATTTATAACTTAACTCTTCATTGAATCGAAAGATAGAACCAGTTACACAATATAACCTTATAATACAGCATTAATTAAAATTCACACATAGTTCAATGGTTACAAACTACAAACTATCATTTTCGCTATCCTCTTTCGCTGCGGTAAAGGAGGCAACATTCTGAATCAGACCATCTCCAAGTGCAGGCGACGAAGATCGATTTGACAATAAAGGAGAATTGGCCATGCCAATAGGTACGTGATCATCCTCCTCATCACCGATTGTGTTAACTGCACTAGGATAACTCGGGCCACTTACGCTGCCACTCCTATTGCCATAACCAGGCATCTGCCCAATTCCCATATTGTTGCTATTGTACATTGTATAACGTGGGTCAATGTATTGACCGCTCATCCCTACAGGTATTTGTCCTACTCCTATGCCTGCGCCTCCCATCATCGGAAGACGTGGATCCAAGTACTGAGCACCAACTGGCATCTGCGCCATACCCATTGCATAGCGAGGATCAAGATACTGGCCACCCATGGGCAACATTCCCATATTTCCCATGTACTGGTTTCCCATAGGCATCCCCATCATGCCATATGCACCCATCATCATCATTGCCTGGATGTAAATGAGAAATATAATCAGCAATCATAAGAATATACATGTTGTAGCTGAAACGCTATTGGCAACAAATGCAGAAATTAAAATACCTGCTGCTGTTGCTGGAGAAATTGTTGGCGTTGTTCTAATAATCGCCATTCACGTTCCCTTTCTAAAGATTTTTCCCTTTCTGCCTCTTGCATTGCACCGGTAATATCGGCGATTCGCTGACTACTCCCATTCTTGCGCTGTTGCTCCCGCTGTGTAATCATTCCTACTAGACCTGTCTGCGGCTCAGGGGGCTTGATCGGAACATTAATTAATGGCTGGCCAGTCGCCCTCGCGAATTCCGTTT
Source organism: Endogone sp. FLAS-F59071 (assembly GCA_003990785.1). Classification (NCBI taxonomy): domain Eukaryota; kingdom Fungi; phylum Mucoromycota; class Endogonomycetes; order Endogonales; family Endogonaceae; genus Endogone; species Endogone sp. FLAS-F59071. The sequence continues at coordinate 7,434 of RBNK01000878.1, forward strand.
GTTCTCTGACTGTAAATTGCTCGGACATATGCATCCCGAGTAAGCTTCCATGCTTGAAGTTTTGTCCGGCACCTGTCGCTTGTGGGCCCCGTGCCCTCGGCTCATCATAATCGTACAAAGAGTAGGTATCGTCATTTCGGTATCCGCGCCGTACACCCCCAGGGGATCTCCGAGGATCGCCTGAAACACTCTGATAATCGTCATCGTCATAATACATTCCTCCCTGACTGCCCCGACCCATCAATCGAGGGTCGTACATCATCTCGTTGTCCCAAACTGGCCCTTGGGCCTGTTCGTAATCACCATAAGCAGAGGTAGATGATGGTAATGTGGTATTTGGAGGAGGCCGCCCATTCCACCGCCGATCGATAGGGTTGAATCCAGCTGGTGACTGTGATCGCGGACTTATGCGATCATGCATATTTTTTTGTGGATGAGTAACGTGTGGTATAACCGGCTGGCTTGACTCGGATCCTGCAGAGGAACCTGTCAAACTCGTACGACTTCCGCTCGCGCTATCGCCAGATTCACTTTGAAGGCTGGACCTTCGTAACCCGGTGGGTCCCACTTTGAATGACTCATGTTGCTGCGAAGACCTTCTGTCTTTGGACTCTCCGGGTTCTCCGCCCCAGACATCATCGTTTTGATTACGGAGATCTTCCTTGCCGTAATCTTCGACGTTGCTATTTGTAGCATTGCGGCTTTGAGCAAACATGTGATCTGCAGCGGGAACATCCGATGTAGACGGGCGAGTGTCCAGAAAGTCAAATACCGCAGAGAAATCCAGGTTCATTTTGGGAATCTCTCCAAATTCGAAATTGTTAGCCGAACCCGACTTGTTTCTCCAAGATGGCGCTCCTTGCTTTGTTCCGGCTTGTTCATCATCCTCTCCTTCCGCACCCTTCTCTTCGGTCATGTCGCTTGTCGTACTAGTCGCTATGCTGGTAGGTCGCTTCATACGATTCTGAATTATCATTCCTTCTGGCATTGGTCGTGGTAATGCTAAGATCGGCTGTTGCTGTTGGACCGCGGCATCGCCTCGTCGATTAACAAATATTTGTTGGTGATGTTGATGTGCACTATTGATTGATTTCGTCCCGATCTCGCTGTCAGCATCATTCACACTACTTCCTACCTCGTCATCCTCAGTGTCAGATGGAGCAGGAAGCGGTTTATTCTTGATTTGTTGGACTGAACGAGTAACTTTCGATGTTGAGGGTGACCCAAAATTGGGAAAAGGTGCATTGACTCCCACTGATGATGAGTTTTCCGACGACGAAACTAGAAATGTCTTTGGTTCATTTTTACCAAAGCGACCCATTGTTTGATAATCGCTTTGACTATCACTATCAATAACGACATCGTCATCTTCGGAATCCGAGGGCGCCGGAACGACCTTTTTGTTCCTAAAGCTACTACTCGTGGAATTTGTAGGAATTTGCGGAAGCTCTTGTCTCGCGAAGCTGTCAATCTTAGCCATCGAGGGTTTTCCTCTAGGAACAATTAGGTCCTCTTCACTATCGTCCTCATTTTGTTTCTCCAATTCCTCTTCGCTATCGCTAGAATCTGCCACTTTTCTACCTTTCTTGAAGGAATCAAATGTGGAACGATTTCTTGATGAATCTGCGGAAAAAGATGGTCGAAGCGCGTCAATTGGTTGCTCCCCAAGACGTTGCTTAGCCGTTGCCTGCAAAATTTGTGACCCTCCTGACATTGTACGATTGCGGCTATATCCATCATGTTTTCCATTTCTGTGTTCAGGTAGTGGTACATTTCCAAATTGCGGTGTTTGGCCATATGACCTAATTGGAGGAAGTAACGGCGATTGGCGGGGTTGCGTCTTAGACTGTAAAATGTCATTAAACACCATCTTTATGTCCGCCAAGGTCTCACCACGCATAGGAATATGCTCCACTTCCTCAAGTTCCAAAAAGAGACGCCCACTGTCGGTCTCCGCTGAAGGCTGCGCGAAACACATAGATTTCGGCTCTGAAAAGCTATCCAACAGAGCATTTGGCCGACCATAAAGCTTGAATGCGTCAAAGGTTGCGACTAGCCAGCTGGCCATTTCTTTGGTGGTGGAAGTCATCATTAAAACAAAGCTGCTGGGTTTAGACTCGGTTGGAGATGATGATTTTGTGGAACCAAAGAGGCTGCCTTCAACCTTAAACATGGTGGCCTTTTCGACTAAGTGTGGAGTTTCCGGATATACTGCGTACGCTTGGAACACATTCACCAATGTCATGATGGGATTTTTGGATTTTTTCGTCTCAAAGAAGAGGCATTGGCCACGTGAGACTACAGGCTTCTTTCCAAATATTTTCTTTTCGTCCCTTTTGTCCGAAACCACAACCCAGTATCTCTGCCATTCGGTGCTGCCTGTGAATCGAACTTGAAGGTATCCCTCAAATTTTGCACTGTGCTTGTCCAGAATGTCTTTTAAAGAGGGTCGTGACAACAGTGTTCTGGTGTAGATTTCGTGTAATTTGCTAATCTCGAAACAAGAGAGGCGAATAGCACTCACCCATCGATTAAGCGTCCGATTATCCGTAGTTTGCAGGAGAAAGCGATTTGCTCCGGCAGAATTCAAAGCGAAAACATGCTCTCTAGGCGGCTGATCGTGCAGTGCGTCATATACGTCAACAGCAGAGTCAGTGATGTTGATGAAAGTCGGCCGGAGCGTCCCACTCTCGCCTTCCCGTGAGTAATCATTGGCAGTTGTATCAGCAGCATCCCACAGAGTAAGAATCGGCCCACACAATTCAACATAGCACTTTGTCCAATCACGTGCTACAAATGATTTACCCTCTGGAGTAATGTCGTTCATCTTGTATATGTAGTCCTCAGCGTAAACCTTGGTGTTGTAACATTCGTAAAGTTTGAGAACAGGTTGAAGATCTGGAGGGACATCATCGGGGTGGTACAGGGGAGGTACGGCAGGCTTGACAAAGCGTGATGGACGCGTTTCGCTGAGGGCGGTGTCGGCGTTTCGGTAAATTTTGGGTTTGTCATGTGTTTGGGAGGGATGCGTAGAGGAAGCAGCAGGTTCATCGACAAGATCTCTCTGAGATTCGTCGTTGCTGTCGTGAATGTCTAAGTTTGCTAGGTGATCTGTGATGGGGTTGAGCTGACTCATTGTAGCGACTTGCTTATTATAGAGGGAAGGAAGTAAAGTCGCAAAGTCCCACGCAGTAATATTAGATTTCGGAAGCCCCAATTTCTGTCCCCGCTCGGAATATTAAATATGATTGGTTTCGCCGATAGCCAATTTATGCATGATCGTGACGCCCAACCTGCTAACTCATGTTTCCATCTTATCGAGGAAATGCTAGAGCCTTGGGAAATGCTAGAGCCTTGGAAACAGTAAATGGAGACTGTTCAAATTGAGGCTACATGTATATACAAGAAAAGTGACAAAAAAGACAAAACTTCATCTTTGGAAAACAGTACCCACACAGTCTCGACATATATTATATACAGTCCTATGTAAGAGAAGGGAGACAAGGCCTCAACTTAGACTTATTCTAAAACCCTTTACTAAAGGATACTGCTACGACAATGATGATGACCATAACTGTTGGGATTTGGATTTGGGTGGCTTAAGTCACATGATAAAGGTTTTGGTATTCTAATTACATTATTAATAGATCTTATAGATATTTACTTATATATAAAGTATAAATATGTATTTATATAAATAATTATGTATTTTTAAATGGGGCGTGCTGCAACAAAACCAGACAAAGTGAACATGGTGACGATCCCAGCGTTCCCCAGAAATTGTACGGGTCGACGTCACATGTCATGTGCAATACGCGTTAATATAACACGTAAACTGTCGCGTAATTAAATATATATCACATTAAATTCGTATTCCACACAATTAAGACCCAACCAATATTGACGACGATAAATCTTCTGAAGTGGGAAACTATATTATTTTTTTTGAAAATGATAACCCGAAGATAGTCAATGGCACTACAGCATGGATTAAGGTGTCATATGTGATCTATTATCTAGGATTGTTAATTCTAAGATTGAGGAAACTGAGACCGATGAATAACACAAGCGATTCGCGATGTATGTACAAGAAGATGACGACGAAGATAGTTCTGAAACGACAACAGGGAGTTCGTGGGAGGAAGTTACAAGTGAAGTTGATCAACTGCTGCAGCGGTGGCAAAACATGCTCGACAGTCAGAAAGAGTATAAAGATGTACGTTTCATGATAGCGGCCAGGGACGCCATGAAGGGCGTGGAAATGATGCTGACCAAATGTGAGAGATTAGACCGGAGGAGAAACGTGGAAGGACCATGGCCGACAGACAATGCTCTACAGAGCACGTTCTTGACAATTTTTTAGGGGCCCGTACAAATTTTGGTGACGTCGACCCGTACAATTTCTGGGGTTCGTCGAACATAAATTTTTTCGTGACGTTGCACATACCAGGAAACGTAGTGGATGGTTTACGGGCTTTCATTCTCGCTGGTCTTTGTTAAATACTAAAACAAACTACCGCTACACTTTCCCACACGCGACCTCCGTTCTTCGTTCTCTTTCACTTATGCCTTTGATAATTACATACCAATTCGGTAAGTTCTCCTCTTTTGCCGTTCTCTGCTTTAAAACCTGCGGGAATACCGGTTCATCAGGCATAATGATCGACACAAATGATCATTTACATTTCTTTTAGTTCATGTCTGGACACCAAATACATAAATATTTCGAGCGCAAGACCTCGGATATTCTAGGGTTTTTGAATGAATGCAGTCTGGAACCGTTTGACCGGAAAACAGAATGTTACATTTTGTGCCTTGAGGCCATCGCTAATCGCAAGGAAGGCTACCAGCGTGACAAAGCACAGCTATTACTTGAGCAATATAGGCAGGCGAGTATGATGACTTTATTGTTTGAAAAGTCGATGGAAAATTGGTGGCGTGACAGAAGCTCCGAGCTCCACTGTCATACAAGGCTCTGAGCTGAGCTACGAAATTGGTGTTGGAGCGCAGGTGGCCTCCGAGGTTGCCTGACGTCAAGGCTCCGAGCTGATCTAGCACCAATTCTGCCTGACGTCAAGGCTCCGAGCTGACTTGGCAGGAAATGAATCAGATGAGAGTTGATGCCTAATGTTTGGAAACATACTAATTTCTGAACCTTCCATAATAGGGTAGTCGGCCTGATCGCCAACTATCAAGAACGTGGGAGAGAGCCCGTAAATCAGCACCAACAATTAACTTCTACAATCCAAATATTGCGGGCAATTCTCTGGTTGGCAATTCCGGCAGTATTGATGGTGGGACTGTGAAAAATGACCAAAAAAATAACGGGGAAAAAGTGAGCATTAAACCTGTAATAGTTGTGTTTATTTTGCATTAATAAGTCTTTATAATTCATGCATCGCCATAACGCATTATGTGAACAAGAATGGCAAACACAAGGCTGGTGATCACCCTCCAGAACCCAAGACCACTCCGCCTCCAAGCTTAGCCGTTCCGAGAGAAACTCCTAGCAAGCGGAAGTTGGGGGATTTGGCAGAACCTAGTCAGGTATGACAAAATCTTCAAATACATTGAAATGATTTTAATAGAATTGAATGGTCAATTTTTTATTTTACGCAGAACGTGAAGATCCGCCTGTTTGAATGTCAATCATCTGAAAGCGAGCGCGAGGGGGATGATGACTGTGAGGATTCCAGTAGCTCAGATGAAGACGACGAAGGCTTTGTCACACTTGGGACCGATCTTGATTCGGCAATCTTCACCGAGAACAATGATGAGGAAGGAGGATGGGTGTTAGAGACTGGGGAAAAAATAAGGAATGTCCTATGTTCTATGACATCTAATGCCATAGAACAAGCGAGAAAGTCGAAAAAGAGAGATTCGTGTGCGCTTAGCACCATCCGGTAAATCAATAGTACATTTTTTTCTCTGCCATTCAGTGTAGATCTAATCTAAAACCTCGGATATGTATGTAGACTCGGACTTTCGTCGATCATCGATCTATCCTCTGAATTTCCTGGGGGTATGCACGAATGGTTCGGCAAGCATTGGGTGACGCTCAAAGCCAAAGCGTTAGAACACTTGAAGATTACACCATGGCAATTTGAAGACAGTGTGAAAAGCGACGTCCAAAAAATCATAGAGGTATGTGTGCAATGATATATTAATGTGTTGAATACATGAAATGCGCTGAATTCCTTTCAATGGATCAGAACTGCAAGTCTCATCAGTATCGGGAGGCTAGAAAACTCGTACTGGAGAATTTGATGGATCAATCAATGGGGATTCTACACCAACAAGTGATGAGAAGTTACCTTTTTGTGTATGTTACCGTATACTCTATTTTGTATTAGTCACAATCTATTTCGTACTAAACTGAGTCTATGTAATTTTACTAGTTTGGACATGTTCCTTTCGGACCCTCATGCTTTTATGAACAAGGAGGGCAAGAAACAAAATCTGTCAGAGATAGATTTTGTGATCAAAATAATTGGTCCTATACTGAATATAGTTTTCTCCGATGTTCAGGATCTTCTTCAACTCAAATGGTAAGCATCACTATCTATCTTTGAAGTAGAGAGGGTTATTAGTTTGACGATATGCTCATTTTGTAATGCTACAGGGGGGAAGCGGTTTGCAAGGTGGCTCACCGAAAAGTTGATCTAAGAATCACTTGTCGAGAGAAAGAGACTGAAATTAGCCATTCCGAATGCGCTCGAGCGGTCACACATGCCAAAGTCATCAAAGATCGAAGCAAAAATTTGCGAACAAATAAGTGTGTTCTTGATAAATATCTTATGAACATTCTCTCCGAGGATGCAATCGAAAATTCAGCAATCTTTGGGCTGCAATTTGCCGGTAAAGTCATTCACATATGAGAAAATGTTTTAAAATTTAGAAAATGTAATATGGAATATCGATAAAGATTAATGCTCACTAACATTGCATTGGGGCTCTACGGCCAAGTCATCGGCATGGATTTACTTGACAAAGGACTATACTTCGGCTTTGAGGGCCCCACGTTTAGATTCCCAAGCCAACTCTGTGACTTGTCTTCTCTGCAACAGGCATTGGAGGTATTATATTTCTTGAAAGTAAGTAACACGAAATTATCAATGTTCTTTATTAAATTCTAAGAAGCGAGAGTTACCAGAAACACCCCAAGAGTCTAGGAAAAAAAGAAAAACCTCTGAAGAGTAGAATATTACAGGTATCATATATAGGAGGATTTCTATGTGTATTCTTTAATATGCTCTGTAGAAATTTAACAAAACCAGACAAACTGTGTGGTAATATATATAAAATATATATGGTAGATGACATAAATATAAAAAAGCTCTCCATTTTCTGGAAGTTGGATGTGGTTGTGGTTGCTTGACTAAGATGTCTAAAGAAGAATTTGCTGAATTGTGAGAAGACTTTCAAGTACTAACAAAATCTGAACAAGATATTTTCTTAATAGCTTAACTCAAGACCATAGATAGGGGAGTGATCAGTACTAGCTGATGTCTTAAGAACAAGACTTGTACCAATAAGAGAACTGTTTACTGTTGAAATTGTAATATTCTGATTTGCTAAAAAAAACCTATCTCAATATACTTGGCATTGGCTACAATTATTTTGAAAACATTTGAAAACATTTGCTAAAGAATAGTCTTTTATATCAGAAAAATAGTTAATTAATCTATAAACTATTTTACTAAGAGCTGCAAACTATTTTACTAAGAGCTATGAACAAAATAGCTATAAACACAGATGCTAGTCATAGACTATAAACTATTATTAGCAAACAGCTACAAACAGCTGCGAACTACTCTAGAACTCTACTAGAACAATATTGTGAACTACAAACTAGCTAGAACAGCCTGCAAACAGCTTGTGAACAGTCTATGAGTATGGATGCTAGTCATAGACTATGAACTGAAAATAGTTTCCTAATATACTATAGGTTCATAGTAATGTAAAGAGAATGCCATAGTGAAAAACCAGAATAGTTATTAATATTGATATTGCTGCTATAGTTAAGAACTTTTTGTTAAATTATATTAAAGTTTATAGCTTACCTAGCTCAGTGAGAAATATTAATTATGTGATCCAATCAATTATCTTTTTACTAGCAGAAATAAGCTACAAGCCTGTTCATTATAACTTTTTAGCTAGTCTAGAAGAAGATAGTAAATTATGTGCCCTCAAATATAATATATTTCATAAATTATAACATTAGCTTATCTTGTATATTCAAATTATAAGTCCAAGAATTGATTTATATAATATCTGTCAGCAGTTATAGAATAACTTACAATTCAAAGCTTATAAAGAGAAAGAAGTTTAAGACTTATTAAAAAAGTATAAAGAATATCTAGCTAAAGCTAAGTTAAAGTGAAACTATTATAATAAAAATATTAAGTTAATAGAAAAGTATAGGAAGCTTGTTGACTAGAATTATTTTATAATGAAAAGCAAAACATTATATAGTAGTATTGATACAGTTGCCTATTATAGTTATGACTAAGTCTAAAATGTTTATATATCTCATTCAGATTAATAGATTGGTAAAGTATATTACCTTAGTATATGTAAAGTATATTTATTTGATATCTAAGATAAAGTAGTATGAGAGTAACTTAATTATGTTCTTAATAAGAATGAACTTTTTAGAAAAGACTCTAATGGTATACTTAGCCTAGTCTTTAATGAAATCAAATAATTAAATAAAGATGAGAAGTACTTAAAGATTACCTATTGAGAGGAGATATATATTTTAACCTCAGTAACTACCATTGAATATCCTACATCAAGACAATGCTGCCTATCTCTTAGTCTATAACACAGGCAAATATGCCTGTAAAAAATATAACCATTGACTAACTTAATGAAATATGTACTGCATTAGAATTGATTTTAGTGAGCTATGTAGATTCAATACTACAACACATTAAATAGTATAGCATTCAAATTGATCAATTTTATTTTGCAAAAAAATAAGACATAAACAAGAATATAAACAAGAGGTATTTGAGCCAGGTCTCTCGCCCATCGGGCATCTTGCCCTTTAGGCATCTTGCCCATCGGGTGTCTCTCTCACCCATCTAGCTCACTGAATACCTCTCACCCGTCAGGTATCCCCGTTGGGTATCCTTTGCTGTCAGGCGTCCTCCGTTGGGCATCCTTCGCCGTCAGGCATCCCTGGTGAGTCATCACCCACTCGGGTCCTGAATCCATGCAGCCCGCTCGCTCACTCGCCTGCCCGCCTGCCCACTTACTCACCCACTCGCTCGCCCACTCGCCCGCTCGCCTGCCCACTCACCTGCCCGCTCACCTGCCTGCCCGCCTGCTCGCCCGCTCGCTCACCTGCTCGCCTGCTCGCCCGCTCCTTGGGCATCCTTTGCCCTTCAGGCGTCCCCTCGCCAGCCAGGCATCCTCTTTGCTCATTGTGTGTCCCATCAGGCTCACTGAATACCTTTCGCCCATTGGGCATTCCCTCGCCGACCTAGGTACAAAGAATGTGGTGACCTGTGGCATTGTTTGAAGTGGGATACAAGATTGGTAACATGCTATTATTGATGCACTAAAAAGGAAAGATGTATTCAAAGAGCCTCCAGGAAAACACATTTTGCTGTCAAACATTTGGTTACCAGTATAATAACCTAGTGGTACAATATGATGTTAAACCCATCTCATTCAAGATTGTAGATATTCCATTCAAGATTATAAACGGTCAATTCAAGATTGTAGATTTTCTATTCAAGATTATAACACGTGTGTTTTGTCTAAGAGCTTGGATGGATGGCGTTTTATCTTCTGAAAGAGAAGAAAATGGGCACGGTAAATTTGATGTCTTTCAAAAAGAGTGATAAAAAAAAAGGAATAAATAAATATCATCACTAGCCTCTATCCACTGCACTTTACTTTTATCTCTCTACTCAGCATCATAAAATCTTACATGCCTCAACTGGAGTTTGAAGCTAAAGTAGAAATTCACTCCTAAATCCTTGGCAACGAATTCGAGGATGATATAGGTGACGGTGAAGAAGAGGAGCTTGAAGAGGAACCCATCGAAGAGGAGTCTATTGAAGAGGAGTCCATTGAAGAGGAACCCATCGAATCTCCTAGCAAAAGAAGGAGAGGGAGGCCACCGAAGGCGAGCAAGGATGACAAATTTATCCCTATTGATAATGATGATGGATTTGAGGATGAAACAAATGATAATGAGAAATCTATCAACAATCCTAGCCAAAGCAATAAAAAAAAAAGGGGAAGGCCAGTGACCAAAGGCAAATCAACCAAAGGCAAATTGACCAAAGGCAAATTGACATCGACCAAGGGTAAAAAAGTCTTACCTACCATTCTGGACTTTACACCCTTTGAACACACGAAGCCATTTCATCCAAAGCCCTCTATCACCGAGCATCTCGGTGAAGCTCCCTCCATTAGCAAGGTTTTCCGGCTCTTCTTCAATGATAACATTTTAAAAGAAATCGTTATCAATACAAATCATTATACTGCAGTCAAGGATGCTGGAGAAGGCGGTAGCAGAATATGGAAAAATCTAACAAAACCCGAGCTTCTCATCTTCATTGCAATCTGCATCTATTTTGGCCTCTTCCGCGCTGATAGACCCATCGAATGGATGTGGGATAAAAAGGACCTCCGGAAGCCAACTCACTACATTACCAACTACATGACATTGTTTTGGTTCTAACAAATCAAATGATTTCTTCATATCTCTCTACACAACCAACACAAGGGCAATTACTATGCAAAGCTTGAACTGTTGCTATCTCACGTTCAAACTACCTCTCAATTGATATATCGCCCAAGTTCAAATATATCACTTAATGAAATGATGGTACATTTCAAAGGCAGGAGCATACATATCTACCGTAACAAGAACAAGCCTATCAAAGTAGGCTTCAAGGTCTATGCGATATGTGATAATGGCTTTGCATTAGTATTCCTTCCAGCTTTACGAGTTGCTAATAATATTACGGAGATCAAGAAAATTGTTGGGCTCACCAATATAGCAAATCTCATCATTTATCTTGTCAAACAACTTCCATCCGATCAAGCATTCAACATCTATATTGACAATTATTTCTGCAGTATTCTACTATTTATATATCTACAATCAAAAGGGATTGGAGCATGCAGAACAGTTAGGGCACACTCGAATCAATTTCCAAAAGAACTTAAGGTTGAAAAACTAGCAATGCATCTTGATTGGGATACTACATCAGGCATAGTGGTCGACAATGTCCTAGCCTTACTATGGGTAGACAATTGTGCCATCACAATGCTAACAACTATTTATGAGCTTGCTGGACCTGAATGGAGAATCAAACGTGAGCGACGCCGTCCAAGAATCAACCAATACAACAAGAATCGAGTTCAGAATACCTGGGGAAGCAGCTATTGAAAGGGTGTTACAATTCCGAAAGTCATCAATGATTACAATCAAAATATAGGCGATGTTGACATTGCTGACCAATGTCGAGTATACTATAAAACATAAATCACAACTTGTCAAAACTGGATATCATTATTTTTCTGGTTGTTAGATATAATTACTGTCAATTCATATCTAGTATGCAAGACAGTAGGATCGAAGACCAACCATATTAATTCTCGGCTTGAATTGGTTTGGGATCTTCTAAAAATAGCAAGAGAGATGGAAAACGAGAATATAAGATGAAAAACTAGAAATAAACATGCACGGGAAGAACAATCATTAGACCTGCCGTCAGATCCAGAGTTAGATTCAGAGCTAGACCCAGAGCTAGATTCAGAGTCACCAAACTGGGAGCCAAGTGTCTCGCCAGACTTGCCAGACTTAGCTGACCTGTCAAATATAAAACGAGTAAAACATCGCATTACAAAGTACTCGCAAGACCTGAACCTCTCTTGACTCCTCCCAGGCAATCATCTACCCACCTATGAAGTCAAGCGTGAAGTATGCATATGGTGTCGGATTCAAGCAAAAGCTGGCAATATTACGATCAAAAAATCCTGCCCACCCCAGAGCAACATCATCTGTCAAAAATGCGATGTCTTTCTCTGTCTGAATCAAAAACATAACTGTTTTTCCGAATATCACAATCCTACGTTGAAGAGACATTAGGTTCTAAATGTATTCAATTTAAATATCTTTGATTCGTTATCTATATGTTGATAATTAAAAAAAA
>RBNK01000879.1:0-19611 GCA_003990785.1 Endogone sp. FLAS-F59071
AAAAAAAAAAAAAAAAAAAAAAAAAAATCCCGTCTATACATTTTTTTGCCTGGAGAGTCATCTCTTAACTCTAATATTAATGTAGATTCTCCGGAATCTAGAAGGGCTATAGGCAACACAAGGTGGAGGGCTATGAAAGTATACAGCCTAGAATGTTTAAAGACCTTTGCGTTTGTGCATGTGATGGATAGTTTTTTTTATTAAGAATGCAAATGGAATCGCACGGTGTTCTAGGGAGAAAGACCTATAATCCTTCAGCAAAAGACCTTTGTAAGTGACTTATGCTCATGGTGCTTCAAAAAAGAAAAAGCAACAGATTAAAATAATGTGTAAAACTACAAAGGGTCTTTGACTATTGTATTTGTTAAAGCCCCGTTTATTGTACCCGCCGCCGCCTCCGCCCCACTCAAAACCATATCAAAGTATTAAATGTAGACAAAGATGGACAAAAAAAAAAAAAAAAAACCTCCGAAATGCTTCTTGAGTCATCTGTCAAAGGAATGGGGTTTTGTCGACCCCAAGTTCCAAGAATCTCGTTTGCTAAATATTGAAACCCCGGTTTTCGTTAGCCCGCTTTACATCATGTTATTGTTTGAAAAACATCCGCAAAACATCGGCGCGTCAATCATGCAACCAGGACACACGAACAGAGGAAACACGAACACAAGATGTCTTCCCTCGGCACGTCACCAAAAGATGGGTTACAAACTAAACGCATCCATAAATATACAATCTCGGTGTCTGGTATTTGCGCGCAAAAGATATCTGGCAAGCGCGTCCGGAACCTCGAATCTTCGCTTCTGGACTCGTCAGCATCACGGGAATCGGGATGCTGGCCCCGCTATCACGATTATCCATGGTGTAAGCTAATTCTAGTAAGGTTAAACATGTGATGAGGCTAGGATTTTCGATAAGATATTTGTTTTGAGGAGAGAACCGATTTGGTACATTGTTAAACGTGACGTTTTAATCTGTTGAACGTTAGTATCAGTGTGCGATCTGCGGTCTAACAGGTAGAGGCGAATGCATTTCAGGGCGCGTACAACAGTGTGTAACGTCAAGTGGGCCTAAACACAGAACACTAGTGACGGCAGTGTTCTGGTTGGGACAAATATTTATTGCGTGTGCACCTTTCCGGTTTTCACACAAACGCACGCTCCAGCCACGAGCCGACCATCCGTTTCCGGCCCAACCGTTCAACCACTTCCAAAGACACACACTTTCCGAAACATTGACTCCGCTGTGGCAGCTCCTACCTTCCTCCCTTCCTCCATTCACAACCATTAATTACTATTACTATACGATGGACCACATCCCCACCGAGCTCCTCTCCGCCATTGTGGCCTACCTCCCCCGCCAAACTCTTGTCTACGTCTCTCTAACTTCCCGTCGCCTCTTCTTCGTTACTCGCCCACATCTTTACACACATCTCCGCCTCTCACACCGTCGCCACGTTGTCAACCTTGAGTCCTCGTGCCTCGCCGACCCGGGCCTGGTAGAAACACTACGCAAGCATTGCCGCCAGGTGACATTCTCCTGCCGTCACAATGAGGCCCAGTGGCTCCTCACCGATGCTCGTTTCCTCTTCGCCCACACCCGTCGCCTTGAGAGGCTCCAGTTTGATGGGTTCCAATCGCTTAAAGTTGAGCACGTTATTGACCTTGCTTCCCTTCTCCCGCCCTCCGTCACCTTCCTTGAGCTCTCCTACTGCAATCTCCACGTCGACCGAAATATGTACCACCGGACGAGCTCGAGCCTTCCGCACCTACCTCCTTTGGCATCCCTCACCACCACCACCTCTGAGTCTACGGATTCTGCCGCCTCCACTGCCCTTCCCGTCCCGAACTTTGGGAGCATCACACACTTGACCTTTGTCTGGACGGACTTTTCCTCCTCCGCTATCAGCAAGCTTCTTCGTCGTCTCCCCGGTCTCCGCTATGTCTCATGGCAGCCTAACCACAACCGTGTCTATACCGCCAATGACTCGGCGCTCTCTACCCTGATCCGCCATTGCCCAGAGGTCTCGAACCTCGACGTTTCCCTCCAGGAAGTCCGCGAGGACTCGGTCCGCGCTGCTGTTGTCCGATATGGCACGCAACTGCGCGAACTCCGCATCCGGTGCGGGCCGACTAATGCTGTACTTCAGGCTATCGCTACACATGCGACGAATCTTGAGAGTTTGGAGTTGTTTGCGACAGAGATTGTGCGGTGCGAGGCCGAGGACTTACTCAGGGTCTTGGCGAGATGTCCTCACCTGAGGATGTGCAGGGTTGCTGGCTTTCCATTCTTTGGAAAAGGAATACCGAGCGAGCTAGTTGAGCTCGGATGGGTTAGTTATGGGCCGGGCGTACCGGTGGGGCCTGTGGTACTTGAAGTGGCGATGTCGGGAAGAAGGCCGGCATCTGGGGAATTTCAGAAGACAATAGAATTGGGAGGAGAGGGGATAGAGAGGATACACAAGGTACTGGTGGAAACGAGGAAGGATTTGCTCATGAATGAAGAAGAGGCGGTAGTATGAAGAGGGTGAACTCTTTTTTTTATTTTTTTTTTTATTTTTTTTAGAGTGTAATATCCCAACCATCTTAATATCCCATCTTGACGCATGTTGCGGCTCCAAGAAACTGGGTGACTTCTCACGTGGGGTTTGGGAGTGACGTCACCTTATGGTTTAGAATTTCGTTTGCACCAACGAGATCAAGGCTCCCTCATAAATCTCGCCGTGAACCTGTACTCTGTGCAGGATCATTCGCCCCTGACTTGGACAAGGTTTACTCTTTCCTCCGCCGCGTCCTGCAAGCAAGCGTGAGCTTGATTCCACCGTGCCATTAACAATGATTCACACAGTTTCCCAAGAGTCCAAGAGTCACGGATGAATTCTCAAATTTTTATTTTCAAAAGTATTCACTAAGAGAGATAAGATGTAGTAAACCCTGTATAACAGCACGGATGCTGGGGAGGTTACGCAATGGTAAGGATTTTTTATTTTATTTTATTTTTTTTTAGTAAGTTTGGTTCTCAATACAAGCCGCGCACGGGCCAGAAGTTAAAAGTTAAGCGCCAAACATTGATCTATTTAGGCAGAATATATACTAATTTAAGCTACCTGCAGTTTTCGGTTGAAGTAACCATTCTACTTGACAGTATCAATGATTTCTTGGACGTTAATTTTGTGAGAAGTTTATCGCCTTGATAAGATTCCCCAGAAAAAATCACTTGAAAACAGAACGATTGGTTTGCACTTATTTTACTAGACGAACAAGCTTAACATCGTATGAGAAAGGATACCCCCTCGGAGGGTGAATGAGATAAATAAACCAATTGTGAAAACTAAGGGTCCTTGGATAATGAATTCGTTTGATAAAAATTGGATTTGTGATAAATATGATTGAGATGCAAATCATTATATTTTCATGTGACTTATACAGTGACCGGCGAAACTGTCCACATTTTGTAAGCATATAACTTTGAGCTTTAATAACTTTGGATATAGCAATAGTTAAAAGATTTATATATGTAGGTATAGAGCTAACTAAGCTATCATTAGGAAAATACTTTCAGTTCATAGTCCATGACTAGCATTCATACTTGCAGGCTGTTTGTAAGCTGTTCTGGGCTGTTTATTATTTTACAATACATTGTTTATATATTCTATATAAGACTATTTGTATACTGTTCATATGCTGTTTTGAAAAAAACAGTTCATAGTCTATAACTAGTATCTATGCCCATAGCTATTTTGTTTATAGCTCTTAATAAACACTGTTTGCAAACTATTAAACCATTTTCCTGATAATAACTGAATTATTTACAAAGTAAATTAAATTATTAATTAATAGAAATTTAGTATTGAAATCAATGTTATAATATAGACAATTTTGTTAGTACTTTATAAAATTTTTCAATAATTTATCCAGATTACATTAGCTTTCAAAACTGCTTAAATTCTTTTAGATATACTCTTTATGAGCTTAAGTTATTATTTTATAATTTCCTAGATATTCAATTAGATTAAGGTCTAGAGATTATGATAGCCATTTCAAAGTCTTAAATTCTTATTTAACTATTTTTAAATTAATTTTATATAGACAGTTAAGTATAATAGTGATTTAGAGCTATATAATAATTGAAGAACTAAAATTTATATATCAAATCAAAGAAATAATAAATTAATATCTCTACAATATCAGAAAAATATTTTTAGTTTGCAAATAATATTACTTAATTTGTGAACAATATTTATTAAGATCTATAAACAAATAGCTACAAGCATAAATGCTGGTTATAAACTATGAACTATTTTTAATGAACTACTCTAGAACTATCTATAAACTACCTACAAACTACTTAGAACTACCTAGAACTGCACCAGAACAGCAGAGCAAAATGACAAACTGCTTTAGAATAAACTATAAGCATGAACCACTAGTCAAAGACTATAAACTGAAAATATTTTCCTGATAAAGTTAATTTTAGTAAAAAACTTATATAGATAATTAAATATTATAATATAAATACTGAAAGTATTATCTTTTAACAAAATAATATACTTTCTTCATTATATACTCAATACCAAGATCATTTATCTAAATCAAATTGATTGATTTTTATTTTATCTAACTATTATATATTTCCAATCATCTTCAGTCTAATCTTTATAGAGATTTGCAAAGTTAAAATAATCTTTGATATTTTTATATAATAATTTTGGCTTACTCTAGCCTCTTGAAGAGCTCATCATATAGTATAATCACTAACCTCCACCTTCAAGTTATCTTTAATTTTCTTTTGTATAGAAACAGCTATCTCCGAGTTGAACTCATTTGAATCTAATTTGGACAAATAAATTCATAGAAAATCCAAAATAAATCCAAATAAAAAAATCTAAAAACAGGCTTGTACCTGTGTCTTATGCATCGTTAGGTCATAATCGGGTCTAATTACTATTGATATTTATCGATTAAATCAATTTAAATCGAGTTTGAATCGAGTTTGAATCGATTTATTGATTCAAATCGATTTATTCAATAAATATCAACGGTAATTAGACCCGATTATGACCTGATGATGGACATAAGACGCAGGTACAAGCCTGTTTTTAGATTTTTTATTTGGATTTATTTTAGATTTTCTATGAATTTATTTGTCCGGATTCGAATTGATTCAAATAGGTTCAATCAAGTCCAATCCCTACCCTTCGACTTGAACGCCTACAGTACTGCCCAACTAGTCTGTGTGGTCGACGCTATAATCAAGCTGCGCCAGCTCGGGGTTTGGAAAACGACTCCACTGTCATCAACGAGCTCGAAAAATCTCCAGATCTATATATCCCGTACGACAACCCCAACCGCAACTATTCAAGAGTTCGTATCTAAGCTCTACTCAGGTACTACCTCACTGTGCATATCTGAAGGAAGATTTAACCCAGTATCTTTGGAGCGGTTCGACATTTTGTTCTACGACCTTCGCGATCAGCTCCAGAGCATCACTATCGCTACAAGCCCACCTTCCTTTATCCGAGCCGTTTCAAGCTGTCCCAACATTCGCAGTGCCTCCATTATTATTAGGGATCTCATCTTTAGTGATATCCCGGCCGCCGTGTTCAGCTGGCCCGAGCTGCGGTCCCTCAAAATCATCGGTAACTACTCGAACATTGACTTGATAGTTGAGCAGCTAGCAGTAAACACACCTAAGCACCTATTTTGACAATTGCACAACGCCGCAGCTGCGCAATTTAATTATCTCCCTCGCTCCACTTTGTATTCCCATACGAGATGTCAGGGAATTCCGAGCTCCTTGATCTGATCACCTCGCTCGATATGTCATGCCTGCGACACCTTGACCTTAGCAATCTGACCAATTCACTGACAGTTGAGAACGTCGTTCAGCGACACTAGGTAGAGGAACAGAGTAACACAATATCCTTGTTGCGCTGGCCCAAACTCCAGCGTATAAATCTCCGCTTCGAAATATCGTCGTTGTTTCTTGATCTCGTGATGGCGAGCTCGAGGGCGTGCGGTTGATCAGCGGCTCTAAACTTGGGCTTGTATGGGGGAAGAGGCTGGAAGATTGCGAAGCGATATTGAAGGATGCTTGTTGGACCCGAAAATGAGATACATCGGGTACTGTTGGCTCAGAAATGCACATTCGTTAGTAACGTACACAAGACCTGGGAAACATGGGGGAGCCATGGTCATTATGATTTCATCCCGAGATTAGCATTTGACCAGGAAACGGGGGATGGGGTTCTCATTGTGCATTGCGTTGGCACTGGAGATTACGATTTTGTAAAAGTGATTGAATATAGTATATGATTATCAATCAAATTTGATGGTATGAAATTTGAGCTTTACGATGGTGATGATCTGAGTGCATCCTACAAATACTCTACGAGGACTGAAGTTAGATAAATGAAATAATAATAATAATAATAATAATAATAAAGGGAATAATAACCCTCAAGTCCATCGGATGAACTTTAACTTTCTAGATCCATCTAATTAATTAATTAGTCACAATATGATAATGCTTGCTACATTGCCGAACACAAATAACGATATTATCAAAAGAGTATTATTTGTCCACCCAGTGTGCGTATTTCTGACTGATCTACATTATATAAAACTGCTAACGCAAACTCTTTACGAAAGATTGCGGTCGCCCGTTTAAAGTTACGGCCCCTTTCCAATACATTTCTTCACTTTTTAATCGCGGGTTGCTTGTCTGGGTAGATCCGGTCTAACGTGTATGAAACTTGCCCCTCCCACCTTTATCTCTGGGTTTCGTTATTCTGCAAGAAAATATGTGAGTACCAACGAGACGACACTTACGCACAAAAAACCCAAGCAAACATTTAACCCTTGCTAGGGCCAAGAGATTTTTTTTTTTTTTTTTTTTTTTTTTTTTTTTTTTTTTTTTTCCTGGCTGTTGCTCGATGGCGCAGAAAATCGTTTATCAATGAACAACGGAAGAAATTGTTCGTGGATGGATTTCGAACGTTAACAAAGTGAAAACACAAATTCCTTTGTACAGAATGATGTGAATTTGGAGAGGAAATGAAGAAAGAAGAAACATTATGATATATCTACACGAAAAAAAAAAAAAAAAAGATAATGTCTAGGTATATCAATGTCGCCTTGGGAGTGGGATCACCCACGGATTAAGAAAAGAATCGGCTATTGGTAAGAGCTGTTTGACAAGTATTCATCATTATTAATTCCAATAAACTGGTCGTGGCCGTTTAAACCCCAGCGAGATCGGCCACCAGTGAGACTTTTTACGAGCCTTGCATAGGTTACGAGATGTCATAATCAATGTCATTGTCTCTATCTCGTGCTCAGTATTTTGTAAATTACATACGCCCATGTAGTGTTCGGGGATATCAATGATTTGAACCCAATAAGCCGTGAATTGAAATAGAAATAATATATATATAATCCTTCACAGAGTCGCCCATCGTTGCCAACCACCAGTTCAGACAATCGCATGCCACTGCCTACTCTTTGACTTATTCGGCGCCCACAGGGACCCACCTGCATTGCCATCCTCATTCTCACTCCTCTCTTCCTGAGGGCTCTGCGTAGGGTTGTGTCTCGCGTCCTCCTCCGCGAACGTCTTCATCGGGTATGATTGGATCATGATCGGCTCGAGTGTATGGCGAGTAGGGGAGTTGACCTGCTGTGGAGGAGTGGTGCGTTGCTGTGGGGGAGTGGTGCGTTGCTGTGTGGGAGTGGTGCGTTGCTGTGTGGGAGTGGTGCGCTGCTGCGGGGAGGCGAAATGCACGCGTCGTGATGGGTCGAAGGGAGAGTCAAGCGGCGGTCGCGGGTCGAGCCTTTCGTCGTACCGGCGGCGGTCATCGTAACGACGACGGTCATCATCGTCGTAACGACGACGGTCATCGTCGTACCGGCGACGGTCGTCGTCGGGGTAGTGGCGATACATAGAGGGGCCTTCTGAGCGAGTACTGAGCGAGACATCGTCATAGTACGCGGTGTTGTCGTTGTAAGATGCCGTGCTCATGTCGTCGTCGTCATAGTAGTCACGAGGGCGGCGGTCACCGTAGTAGTAGCGGTCGCGGTCGTCGTCGCCGTGGTCGTAATAGTACCGGTCATCTTCATCCCTATACGAATCGTTAGACTCTGCGTACGACCCTTCCTCGTCATCGGGGTACACGGATCCGATGTCGGACGGTTCGGGCGTGTGGAACCGCACGCGTCGCCCTCCCCGCGACGGATCGAAATAACGGTCATCGCCTGGGTCGTCGTCCGGGTTATATGGAGCCCGTCTCGGCGCGTCGCGGAACGAGGCGGCGTCCTCGTCCCAGTCGGTGGCGACCGAGTTGCTGTCACTCGGGGTGGGCGGGTAGACTACACTAATGGAGGGATCATCGCCGAAAAGGGGCATCACCCGAGGAGGCTTGCGCCGAAGATGAAGACCAAGACTGGGAAGAGGAGCATCACGGGGCGGTTTGCGCCGCAGGTAAGGGCTTTTGGGTTTTGGGGACGGATTGGCCGAGGGAGGCCGGGGCGTGGACGTGGTGTTGACAGTGGGATTGGCGTTGTTGGGGTTGGGGCTGGGGCTAGCGAAGGAAACTGCGTTCAAAAAGGAATGTGAGCCAGAGGCGACGCGATCCCAAAGTGTATCTATCTATCTATCCCAAGCTCATTTTAATACCTACCCGGTGGCTGACCTGATCCCGTGCCATTCAAGAGTATACTATTCCCGTCTACCGGGTTCTCGCGCTGGTCAATGATAACGAGCGGCTTGGACTTGTCGATTCTACGGTCGAACACTACGACATCCTTGATGGTGCGTTCGCCGCGGAAGATTATCACCGGTGGTTCGCCACTCGGGGTAGACTCGCGCGTAACGACAACGACCGGCGGCGGGCGCTGACGGCTAA
This sequence comes from Endogone sp. FLAS-F59071, assembly GCA_003990785.1. Classification (NCBI taxonomy): domain Eukaryota; kingdom Fungi; phylum Mucoromycota; class Endogonomycetes; order Endogonales; family Endogonaceae; genus Endogone; species Endogone sp. FLAS-F59071. The sequence continues at coordinate 8,900 of RBNK01000879.1, forward strand.
CCTCGACCACGAAGATGGGCGGGGTGTCGACGGGGACGAATTTCAGTGAGTCGACGACAACGGATTCGTGGTTGGCCAGTTTGAACAAAGAATGAGGGAGAGAGTTGGAAAGGATAAAGGTATGAGACGCGCCACCGAATACACTGCAAAAACAAAAGAAGCTTAGATTGACTTTCGGGGGTGCAGGGGAAGTATTTATTGTGGAAAGTGTATCGGGCTAATCCAATTTCTGCCACACATGACGCCAGCATTTTCTCATCGGAATCCATACTTGGTCATATCCGACTCTTCACTCCCCACACCACATGCCCTCCATCTCCACACAACGGAATAGCCATCAGACATTCATAACAACGTATTCCGGAATGGATTCGTAGATTCTTGTCAATAATCCGTGACAAAAAAAGAAAAAAAAAGGGGGGGCATGTTTCATCATATTAGGCAAAAAAGACAGGGGTGAGGTTGGGGAAAGAAATAGGAAAGAAAAGAGAAAAAAGAAGAGTAAAGCCACACTCTGGAAGTTACAAACCGACACCACTCTAGATAAAAATACAGAATACGTCAGAGGGAAGGAGCAGGCTACCATCCAATGCAATATAAAATTAAAAAAAAATATGTCATGACCATATCCCACTTACGTGCAGAATCTATTCAGGGGACATAAAATACAATAATGCATACGTCCAATCTTGAGGTTCCCCCGTCCATCGAGCGTCCTAACCATTCCAATATATACATCCTTAAAACTAGGTCAAATCATTCCGTCGGCTTCCTCGGGCGCACGTCATGCCGAATCGGGATCTTGAGACCCTGCTTCTGGAAAGTCTTGGACAACTCGGTAGATTCTAAAACGAGGCAGTAAACAGGCGATTAAAATTTCTGCGGCTTACAAATACATTTAGTAACTAAGAAACGTTAATGAATCCAGCGAGCATACCGGTCATGCCAGGGAATTTCTTGGCCGAATATACCGTAAACGGATCAGAGTAGACCTGTGCGATAATCTTTGTCTTGTTGTCCGTCACGAAGTCGTCACTATTGGATTGTGGAATGCAAAATTGGAGTTCGAAAAGGATTGTTCGGATGGTTGTCCGGATAATTGACCGGATGATGAGAAGCGTTTTTTCATGTAACACATCAGTCTTGGCAACTCCCACACCCTCACCCTCTAAAAAAACAAAAGCTTTCTAAAAATAAATAAATAAATAGAAAGACGTCCCACTTTTTCTACCCTTCAAATCATAAAAACCATCCTTCTCAATCTCGCTTCCCAAAAAACCCTCACCACGCCTACCTCCTCAGTTTCATCAAACTGAACTTGAGAGTATACCGCCCTTCAGTGCGTATCGACAAGTCTGGGAACGCAAAAAACAGCCCCTGTTCGTTGTCGTTATCCTTGAGCAGGCTCGGTGAGCTGACAAGTGAGCCCATTAAGACCCGTGTGCACTTTGGCGGGTTGGAGATAATATTACGCTCCTCCGTGCGATCCTCGGACCAGAGGGTCACGTGGAGAACAAAGAAGGGGTTTTGGAGCATACTGAGGGAAAGGAGTGAAGAAAAATAGTGAGTTGACTGGGTATCACGTGATGCGGGGGAATAGGAGAATTCACACTGGATACGAAGTTGTGCTCATCACATCAATCAACCCATCACGGACTAATCACCTCACAAATTCACCCACACAAAGAATAAGATAAAAGCCTACTTTGTATCCTGGCTTCCTTTTTCATCCGTGATAATCAACTGAATGATGGGCGGCGGGTCGACCGGCCGCCGATCCTTCTCACCGAAACCACACATGCGTGCATGCAGCGGCTGCTGACGGACGCGAAGCTGATAGTTCCTGTGATAGCGGGGAATAGGATTTAGATGGAGGGGTTAAGCGGTGCAGCATATCGTACGGAATTTTCGTAGATGTACATATATCTTGGTGAAGGTCGTTTCGAGTGCTCAGACGAGGGGAATTTTTTTTTCTGTGAACCTCAAATATTCATGTTTCAAAAGAACTCGGGGCATTTTACTTTTGCCCAGTCCGTGGACCACAAACCACGTACTCGTTCTTATTCCAAATTGACAGCTTCTCACACCACCCCTTTCGTCCATACACGACGCACCTCTTATCTTCCTCGGGCTCCTGTCTTCTCTGCGGAATTGGTGGGCCCTGTGGTGGCGGTCCCATCATGGCCTCCACCTTTTCTCTCCTGCTGGACCTTATTCCTTTGGGTTGTGTGCCATTCGTCTTGGCTGTTACCAAAGGGGGCTGCTGCTGCTAGGTGGGAAGTGTGGGAGCGTCGTTCGGAGTGTGCCGCATTAGTCATTATCTAGGACGCGTCTCTGAGGTGGTGGTCGTGGAGGTGAAATTGTTTAAGCGAATGTATGTAAAACCACACAAGAGGCATACCGAAAAGAAGATGTTAAGGTGCCGTGCTCGCTGAGACGGATCGAGGGGAAGACCGGGGACACCAACGGGCTGCTGGGTCACCATCGTACCGAGAGTTTGATCAGAGCGGCCGGAGTAGTCCATGAGTTTAAGGAAGGTAAAGTTGATGCCTGAAGTTGATCGGAAGGAACAAAGAGGGGGGGGTTGCAAGAATGAAGTTTATTGATGGTGTTCAGGTGGCTTATTTCTCTAGAGTCAGAAAAAGAAGAGCGGCTGTCGCTTGGGCCGGCCAGAGTGGGAGTTATGTATATGTAAGGACGGATTGCACGGACGGGTTTCAGCCGAAAGTAGATGCGTCACCGCCCGTCGGGACAAAAGGTATAATGTAAGCAAATCAAATCGACCGCCTAGATCTCAGCCTCTTTCAGTATAGCCAAAAAAAAGAAAAAAAGAAAAAAAGAAAAAACCTTCCCTCCCCTTATTATATTGAGCTTAGCTAACCCAAGGAGATTTTCTCATCGTCATCCTTTTGTCTCGCCCGGATCAATATGCAGGTTGAAGATACCCCCAAGGTTTGTCACTGATTAGTAATAATGGCCATCAGGCCGTCGAGGACAATAAACCCGGCGTATCCAAGCTTTGCGCCAAGGCGCCACCACCGATATTGCGGGCTTCATCTTCATAGGCGAGCCACAATTTGTATACACAACTACCTGTCAGGTTCTGACAAGAAACAATTGCGACAGGTTAGTAGAAGCGTTCACCAACGCAGAAGCGGTAAAAGCAAGAATAGTCGTGAGTTGCTATCGAGAATACGGATTTTACTGTGACAGGTGGGCACAAATCTTACCCGTGTCGCAAAGGATCCACCTAATGGGATTTGACAATTGCGGTATCTGGCGAATAGAACTGAGCAGGCGATCGCAATCCGCTATGCCTTTGTGTAATGCAAGCCGCTTATTGGTGTCTTGTGTCTCGGGTGAGGATTTTGGCTCGACGCGTATTGCCATTCTTTCCTTATTTTCCAAAAGCAGTACAGCACGTCCGAAAATCTAAAACTCTTAGTTTCAAAAAAAAAAATAATATTAATCCATCACTCTCATTCTTCCTAGCTTTTTATGCGCCTGTCAATATCGCTGCATCACCTTCATTTGCAATATATATATATATATTTTAAATAATTAATTAATTTTGATATGTGCAAATATCCTCCCCTCCCCAAAGTAGAACACATAATAATACAATGATCTCGGACCTGCTTGGCCACGATCGATCTGGAAATAAAGGATATTGCATAGTGGATGAGACGAAATGTAATAAAAATAAAAATGCAAATAAACATAAATATAAATAAAATATATAAATAAATATAAAATAAATAAAATAAAATAAAATAAATAAAATAAATAAAATAAATAAAATAAATAAAATAAATAAAATAAATAAAATAAATAAAATAAATAAAATAAATAAAATAAATAAAATAAATAAAATAAATAAAAATAAAAATAAAAATAAAAATAAAAATAAAAATAAAAATAAAAATAAAAAGTCAAGCAAACTGCGCTGTAGCTCACGAGCACCGCGCCGCAGCGCGCAGATTCACAACGGAACATTGAATATGGTGAAAAATTGGCCCGTGGGTTTGTTATATTTAGCTTTATATGATTATATATCACCATATTTTATTTGGGAGATAAGCTATTCCTTTCGTTTTTGTATAGGACTTGGTGTAGATCCTTTCCCAATCTGGAATTTGATGGATAAAATCGCAATAGTCAATTGTAAGTATTATCTGTTTTTTTTTTTTTTTTTTTTTTTTTTTTTTTTTTTTTTTATTTTTTTTATTTTTTTTTTTTTTTTTTTTTTTTTTTTTTTTTTTTTTTTTTTTTTTTTTTTTTTTTTTTAAAAAAAAAAAAAAAAAATTCGCAGGGGTATTATACATTCACCATTTATGACGAAAGATGTACATGTGATAGATAATGACGATTGGGAAGAAAACCCCACCATTCTCCGATTTGTCGATGAGATCGCAGAGCTAATCTCACGCTCTGGATGATCAACCGTGCCCTCAGGGATAAGGATGTTGTCAGTATCTAGATTATTATTAAGGAGGAAAATAAAGTTATACATTGCATATCAACGCCTTGTATAGAGATTGTGACACGGCAAAGAAAAAAAAAAAAACGGACGATCTTCGACGCGTGATCCACCATCTGTTGTTCCAAATCTATTGTTCCAGATCTGTACGCCTCTTGAGTGGCTTTGGGGACATGCGTTTTGAAGACTTTCTCCGAGTGGCACTTCCAATTAGGCTAAAGATAGGAGAATATAAATATGAATACATTCCAAAATGGTATTTACTGCGCTCTAGTGTATTTAAATGTCTCACGCCACTTATCACTTATTAAAAGCCAATAGCCCTGTTTCGGGTTTTCCTCGGGCAAAGTAACCGTGCAGCTAATATGCGCTCCGATAAAAAAGAGTACTGCGGGCTTATTTATGCAAACCACTTAACATACGAAATTTCATATGGACTCCGCAAAAACCCCAAAATTGTAGTAGAACGCCACGCTCCCCATGTGCTGCACCACGAGGCACAGTTACGCAGTGTGTAAACAACGTTTACCTAGGTATTTATTTACATTACAGCTCAAAGCATACAATGTTTATTTTTCAGATAACTCAGATAAACCTCAAGAGTCTCTTCAAGTCACAGAAGTCTCCTCAAGTGTTAATTAATTATATTTTTGGATTGTGTAAGAAGGCAACTAAGCCTACGTTGTTACACAAGCGTCGCTCAGTCAAGAGATAGACTTCGCAATTTGCTCGTCTATCTCTAATTTTACACAAATTGTATACAAATATTTGTATGGCTGTATAATGTATGCATAGACTTCGGAAAGTGAATTAATATTGCTGCTGTTGTTATGACATCAAAATTACCGAACTTCGCCTCATGCATACAAATATTGTTACAAACAATGATATACAACACCAGAAAGAAAAAAGGCATTCTCCGAAAGCTCACTGAAGCGATAGATTAGGAGTACAACTATTTGTTGGATGCGTAAAAAATCATACAATGATTTAAACATCTATTTATCAAGGCTTGATCCCGGCATATCAGGTTCCCAAAACGCCTTTAGAAAAAAGGATCGTCCATGCGAAAAAATGTAATGAGTGGAAAACGAGACATGAGAATGTGATGGTGGTTAGAAAGACACGATTTCTTATTAATAAAATGTAGGTCCCAAACTCTCGTCAAAAACCAACGCTTTTAAATACCATTCCCATAAAGGGATGAAAAGCGTCAGTGCTGGGAGATCACCTCACTGTGGGTGCGTAAAGAAACCCAACCTTTGATATCCGACCAATCAAAAACCGGAAACATCCAATAACTCTCCGGATGCCGGGGAACTATGGTCGTTCTCGTGTAACACACACCTTTCCAACCAATTCGACAATGAAAAAAGCCTAATGCCAAGAAACATACCAGCTCTGTATACGCACTCGCCATCATCATGTACTTTGGATTGAACCCCACGACTCCGACGGTCGCAGTGAGACCCTCGAGACTGGTCATTGGTCGGCCGTCAGGATTCGGATTTTGGATGTCCCAAATGTGGATCATACCATCTTGTGAGCCTAAGGAGGAAGGAGGCCATTTGAATTGTTTATTATCTTGACAAGTCGCGCAGCGTACAATATCTGCAGGTAAACTGAAATCCATCACACTACATTTTCCCCACTCATTCATTCACTGCCGAATACTGAATAGATAAAAGACTAAAAAAATAAAAGATTACCCACCCGATATCACGAACCGCCCGTCGGGAGTGAACCCAGCCTCACCTCCGCCTTTGATGTTTCCCACGCCGCTATGTCCCACAAATAGCTGCTTGAACTGTCCCGAAAATGAATCAATGAGGTAGTGTACATCCCCAGCCGTAGTGATCAGGATGTGCTTGCCGTCGTTGCTGAACTTAAGGCCTGTCCATTCGGGTACGGGGGCCATGTAAGGGAGGTTAGGATCTCGGACGACCCATGTATCGAAGGGGCCCTAAGTATTATTATTTATTCATTTTGTCAAATATAGAGAGTGGATCTGATCAAGCACGATGAAAACGCTCAAAGTTCAAAGAATCCATATGCGTTAGGGTGTTTTTTTTTTATTCATACCTTGTCGAAAGCTTTCAAATCATAGACTTTAACTGTATTCGAATCCAAACCAACAGCAAACACCAACCCAGACTGATCGAATGCTACTGTAGGTCTTCCGGAGATGTGAATTAATCCCTTATAAGAGCGCGAAAATATATATTTGTTCATCATTTGTTGGACAAGCTGTGTGAATAATGAATGGCACATGAATGAGGATCTGTCACCTACCTGACAAGCCGAAGATCTGAGATCCCACAACCGGACGGTATCGTCCATGGCCGCAGAAAGAAACTGGTCATCCAACGGAGACATTTCCAAAGCGACAACCCTATTGAAAATCAAATCGAAACGGTCATCCATCAAGTACAGTATATGCAAATGTCCCAATATGCTTGACTAGACTGCCTAGATCAAGAAACAAGTACCTCTTGCGGTGGCCCTTGAAATAGCGAATATACTTGTTATCATGTAGTGAAAGGTATCGAAGTGTATCTGTGAGCATGTCGATTATCGAGAATGTATTAGAAATTATAGTTACAATACCGTGCTTTCAATGTGTTATCATCAATGTGATTTTTTGGGATTCTACCGTCTTCTTTTGTGGAAGCATAAATTACGTTATTCTGCCTATGCGTGAAGCGCGCTAAGTTGACACCATATTTCTTACTAAACAGCGTCGCTTTCAGTCTGAAAAGGGAGTTGGAAAATAATTAATTTCATGAACTGAGCGGATCATTATTTTCATTTAAACTTTTGGAGTACTTACTTGCCCTGTCTGCAGTCATAGACGCGCAAGCTCTCATCCTCTGCAGAGGTGACACATACTTCGCCTGTATCATCAAAAGACAAGGAAGTGATGGGTTTCGTCGAGTGACGAAATACTTTGGCAATTTTCAATGTCGAGAAGAGTTGCTGAGAAAACGGTATTGGATCAGGTTCAGAAATTTGCATGGTGAAGCGAATGCATTCCAAGTTCGCGACTTGTTTGTTTTGACTTTGTGCGTGACGTAGGTACGTAGGTGTGACCTCAGACACGCGTTTTTGCACAGAAATCTAAATTTGAATAAATATGTTTAAAGAAAAACAAGTAATAATACAAGGAGAATATCTAATTGATATATTTATTAACTAATTGATATTATTAACTTTGTCAACTTGATAAGAGTAAAAAAAGTCATATCTAAATACTTACTTTATATATCTACTTTTAAAGTTACAGTCCTTCGTTTTATTATTATATAATTAGAGAATTCTTATATCATAAAATAAATGGTCGGCTTGAACAGATAACCTCCCTCATTCCAAACCGATAATCTAGCACTAATTCTCACAAATTTTGAAACTATAAAGTATTATAAAGCTTATTTTGCTATACCAGCTATAAAGGCCCACCCTGTAGATCGTGGCCGTAGGTAGGCTGATTGGTCCAAATTACAATAGATTATTTATTAAGATAGCCATTAGGCCACTAAAAACAAAGTCTTATATAATTATATATACCGCTTCATTTTATTATCAGATAATAAACTCGTTCTTTTTCGTCGCCTGTCAGTAGTACTCCCAATTCAAATCTGGACAAATAAATTCATAGAAAATCTAAAATAAATCCAAAATAAATCCAAGTAAAAAAATCTAAAAACAAGCTTGTACCTGTGTCTTATGCGAAGTGACAAGTCTGATATTTATCGAATAAATCGAGTTTGGATCGATTTATTCGATAAATATCAGATTTTTTTATTTGAATTGGATTCAACTCGGCAACTCGGCTTAGATCATGTGTACAGATGATAATAAAATGAAGCGTATCAGATTCCGCAGTACACCGCAGTTTCGCCTGCTGCGGCTTTGTGTGACCGCTATTTTTCCCATGCCGAAATGACGACGTTACTCAAATGAAATAGACGTTTATCTCTAACCTGCCCAAAATACTGCGGACGGATTGATATAAAATGTAATTAGATGTTTTTTTTATCATCGCATTACTCCTTCCCCTACTATCGAAAGCCATTCGCATATATGCCTGAGTATATGCCCCATCAGGCTGACACCCAGTATCGTGTCCAGATCAGCGATATCGGAGTAGCGATTGGTAAGCTCGAGACCTGGTGCGAGTAGTTAGTAAATATATATATGGATTACTGAATTCATATTATTATTACTTTACAGCGCCTTCAGGGAACAAATTCGAAAGTACGCACGGACAAGGTAAATTTCAATTTCCATAGGCCAGAATTTCACCGAGAAAATATATACATGTAACTGACGTTTTCGATCTTTATTTCCACAGAGCAAACTCTGCTCATCAAAGTTCGTACATTCACTCGGGACGCCAATGTGGAATGGACAGTGACGGCAGGAAATGATATCTTTCTAAGTTTCGGCAACGTTAATTTGGAGCAATCTTTTGTCGCCGAGACGAAATTTATCAATGTTGCATCGCCATGGATAGGTGACATGACCATGATCATCGCTTTGGTGACGACAGTATGTGCCATGCATTACTTGGTCTGCTTTATTGTCAGGTTTTACAAACGGAAACGCGCCACATCACGTCATCGAAAGGATGCCTTTGACGAAAAATGCGAACATTCGTGCCTCGAAGTAGTTACAGTTAATCCAAGAGAACCTTGTAGCGACGTCGAAAGCAAAGTCAACTGCATACCGTCCGGTACCGAAGAGTACACGAATGAAGAGGTAGCGACTATCGATAAAGACTTTTTAACGAAACGAGTTGAAGTAGATCCTACTCTTTACGTGCTATTGGAAAACTATAATACAGGTATTCTCATGTGGACGAACAATACGAAAAACTTTGGGATTATTGGGGCCACGAACAATATTATTGAGAGTGAAAACAATATGCTAGTACTATGCACATACAACGGAAGTGTACGAGAAAATTGGACATCAAAGGATGGCCAGTTTATTTCTCACGATGAGTTTGTGTCTTCGATGTTGGCGGATAATGACGAGGACATTACACCGAAGGTGAGTATCAATGAACTGCGGGAGTTCCTAGGACCCATTTAGCAAACACGCTTTTTTGGTATCAAAGATCTAACGATTATTGTCTGCAACAACAGGAAATTTCAGCGCAGAACAATAAAGATGAAAAGCTACTAATGGATCAACAAAATTCAACAAAGGACGTCGTTGCGAAAGTTCCAAGTTCGCGAAAGACTAACGGATCGTGTTGGGATATGGAGCCACAGCCATAGTAAGTTTTGTACATTCATCTTTAGTTTGTTTTAGTTGCTACGTCTTTTGACCTGACTTAATTTTTTTACTCTTTGCCTATAGTCAACCGAAATTTAAATTGCATTATGCCACGGACTCTGATGAGAGACCAACATTAACACAAATGCCAGATTTCTATCGCGCGCTGGAAGAAAACGAAGACGAAGCGTTCGATGAACTTGGTAGGCAGACACTATTCGCCGATACCTATGTGAAATCAGTGGGCTGCCTACCGAAAGAAGAACAGTAGGTTTTTACACACATAATCATTAAGCAATGCATTTTACAATCTCGCTAAGCATATTAAAAGCTCACAGTAAAATTTCCTGAAAAGGCTCCGACTTCTTGGCTTCATCGAGAGATCTCCCGCGCAAGTTACGGGCACAAGGTGGAAAGTACATGCTGTGCTTAATGAATATTTATCACTTAGTTGGTACCTTGAGGATAATACGTGGACTTTTGATTTTACACTGGTGGAGTTTGAGACACAGTGCCAAAACTACTTCGGTGAAATTTCACCGGTCGACGCGCTTAATGCTTCTATTCTTGCTTTTCTAAAAGAACCATCGCTATATTTTTCGTAGGTTAATTAATAATTCCGATAATTTTGCTTTGGTTTAATTGAAAATATAAATTGGTAAATATAATTTTTTTCAAAAAAAAAAAAAGAAAGAAAGAAAAGAAAAAAAAGAAAGAAGAAATTGTTGCTGGGAGGTTAGCATACGATCAAGTCTAGTTTTATTTATTTATTTATTTATTTTATTTTATTTTATTTATTTATTTTTTGTAAATAGTAAATATTATACCCGCAAAATAATCTTCAAAGGAGAGTATCATATTTACGGGGTTGGGTGCGATTGCAGAGTTATCATATGAAGCCCGCTGCAGCCTTTTCCCACCTGATTGGAATACGTTTGATAGCTTCAAAAAA
>RBNK01000880.1:0-19611 GCA_003990785.1 Endogone sp. FLAS-F59071
CCTTCCAAACAACCTATATAATTCCTATAACCTTGTTCTTCTTATGGAATCTACAACTATAGAAAAACTTGCTCTCTTCCATGCTGCTAATCTAAACCACACCTCTATCATTCCTCTCACCCTCCAAAACCTACTTTCTAGCAAGGTACTGCAGTACCTCTGCATCTAGTATCTTATGGAGGCAGAATATAAGATGATCACTAATACAGCTAAGCTCGTCATATGGTGTAATGAGTATGAGATTCTCAGAGCTCTTGTTGATGCCTTAACATATCTATTGGATGAGTTTCCTACCTCAGTCAATGAACTTCAATATATAATTGATTAGGAGGAGTTTGTATTTGGTTCAAATACATAGGTAGTAGTGGTAGTCAGTATTGAAGAGCAACAGGTGTTAGAGGCTGCAAAAAAACAAGCAAATATTTTATAAGAACAGTTATTTGGGAAATTGTAACTTTAGATATATAGAATAAAGCAATTACTCAAATAAATTTTTTTGAAAGAAAAAAACACTATGTCCAAAACATATAAAAAAAAAACATTATTCACTACCTTTCCACATAAATAACATAACCAAAAAGCTTAGGTAGCATCTTTTGGCTCTGGGATCAATTACCTACTCAAATCTATACTCGAACATTGATAACAAGACCTGATGAATTAAGCTTATATTCATCATTACCTAGTTTAAACTATATTAAAATAATATCCAATCTTAGACTTATAGTAATCCTGCTCAACTTTAGAGTATTTCATTATCAGTGAATACTAAAAAAGGTATAACTGAAGGTAAGAGGTCTTGTTATTATGATGGAACATTTTATAATGACATATAATTTGATCATGTGAAATCACAAATCATGTGACTCATAATAACACTGAGACTCGAAGTGTTATTGAGACTTGAAGTGTTACTGAGATTTGCAATCACATTATAACCTAAAATAGTATTTCAATCTGATATATTATTTTGCTGCCCAATTACATTATAACCTGATATATCATTTTATTATATCTTAGCCAATTAATTTATACCTTATATTTAGCTGAGCCAATCAGAAATTTAAGTAGTAACCTGGGTAGCTGCCCATATAGCACCTTGTAATTTCTTATAAATACCCCACTTGCAACTATCAATAAAATTCGGACTGCAATAAGCTAAGAAAGCTTATAACAGATAACCCAAGGGATACTGAAGCCTTACTCAAGGAGTAAGCAATTAAGATAGTTTTGAGATTCTAACTGATACACTTTATTCAATTGATCGCACTTAAATCTTGCTAGTTAACACCTACATTAATACATTACCCTTCAAAGCCGCTACCACATAAACCACTAAGACCTCTAAAAATATATTTTCTGCACCTGCTCAACTCTGAGTATTTCACCATTAATATATTTTAATCCGTCACAATTGGTGCTGACTGGCAGGAAATTAATCAACACCTCAACCAATTTGTTATCTATATTGCATAACTGAACTTGCTAAAACCTATAGTAGAAGACAAAAGCAAGAATAGCACTACCACTGCCACTGCCTGTATTACTACAACTACCTAGGAGAAGACTTCAAGAAGATGAAGAAGCCATGGCAGACAGACTACCTACCTTTTATGGATATACTAAGGAATATGTTTGAGAATTCCTAGATGATTTGGAAAGCTACTTTGTAGCTAAAGGAATGATCGGCACTTGATGGATCCCTATCCTGGCCACCCAACTTAGAGGACCTGCAAGAGAAGCATACTGTATGGCCCTGATGGATGCAACACCTACTGGACTAGGAGGATTACTTCTTGCAGCTATCACAGCAGCAGGAAATGCAGCCACAGCTGCAGTATTAGCTACTGCTCATTGGGATACTATAAGAGCCTAGTTAGAGGAGAAGTACTTCACTGAACAGAAATGAGAATTAATCAAGGAACAGCTATTCAACATGAAGATATCAATCAACCAGTGCCCAGAAGACTGGATTACTATCATTGATCAGTATATGTAACTCTGTGGAGAAACCAGCCTGGTTGTATGAGAAATGGTATTTATGAATGACTTACCTGCAGATCTCCAACACCATATCAAGAGGTTCGGCCCTCGAAGAATGGATGAGAAAGTCAGGATGGTACAGGCCTTTTGAGACACTGAAGCAGGACATTCAGTATCCTTATATGACAAGTTACTACAAGATCTATACAGGAAATTTAGCACTGGAATACCTGTAGTTCAAATGGTATCTACAACAGCTGAACCACCTGAGGAGGACACTATCAAACTGACAGTTATAGCAAAAACAGGAAAGACAACACATGAGGATGAAATGAAAAAGATTACCAAGATGTTCTCGGAAATAACAGCATATATAGCTGATCTTGAAGCCAAGGTGATCCGCCAGAATAAGCAACCAAGAGGAACCTTTGTTGCTGAAGAATGCAACAAGACTGAGATGAATTATTTCTTCTGTGGAAGACGTGGTCACTTTGCCAAGGATTGCCAAACTAGAAGTTGGAAGAAAGGACAGGAGAGAGAGGAGGAAAAGAAGGCCAATCATACTAACATAGTGCAAGAAATTGAAGAAGAAGATGAAGAATTCAATAAAGAATATCTGGAAGCCTACCCTGTCAAAACAGTTAGCCACATGACCATAAGGAAGACTCCCTACCCAAGGAAGAAACCAACTCAAGAACCCAAAGTTGTCATTGAGAAGTCTAAGAAGCTAACACAAAGATAACAGCTAAATGAAGATCAATGGGACAAAGCCTTTAAACAAATAATGCAACCTGGCGAGATGGTTACTTCAACCACTGGAGATAAAGAAATGACTGATCAGGAAGAAAATAAGAAAAAGAAGCCTAAGAGGGTTAGAGAATTTGAATACAACCCATGGCAAGATATTGCTAGTCAAAAGGCCAACATTACCTTTAAACAACTCTTCCAAATTACACTATTAACAAAGCAGAAGGTGAAAACACAGATTATAGAAACCAAACTAACTATCTGATTTGAGGAAGTTAATACTGCTGAAGAACAAGAAGAGTAAACCTATACTTTATTCACCTATGCACAATGTAACATTGGAGGATTAGCATACTCAGTCATTATTGACACCAGAGCAGGAGTCAGTATTATTGCCAAGCATTTCCTAGACTGCCTAGGATGGGATATTGATAAATCTGCTACTTCTACCTTGGTCGTTGCAAGTGGAAAAAGCAGCATACCTTTAGGAGTACTCCGAGAAGTACCAGTCCAGTTTGGAACAGAAATAATTCCTGTTAGAATGGTTATCACTGATGCACAATCCTACAATGCTGTCCTGGGCAACAGCTAGTTAAAGAAAGCTAAAGCCAGAATTGACCTGGACATACAAAGGTTAATTTTCGTTAACTATGGAAGAAAGTTTAACATACCCCTGAATATTTAGAAAGGAGTAGTACTGAAACTCACTTAAAGACTGGAAGATTAAAGCAATACAGATGAAGAAATAACCCCCAGACAGGCACACCTCAACTTGGTAGAAGAAGAAGCTAATGTAGTAATTCATAGTGAATACTACCACCTGATGCCTTTGGAAAAGAACCAGTTGATTGAATACAACATGAGGAATACTAGATGCCCATTCTGTGAACAATGCATCTATTGTGCTGAGATAATATACACTTACAGTGATACAAAGTTGATATCTTACCAGGATACCTTAGAAATGCATCTATCAACCAAGACAAGAATTAAGAAACCAAGATTGTCACAGACCCGCTAAAGGACCCCACCATCAATGAATTATAAACCGTATGATGGAAGGAACCCTCACCCATTTGCAGACAATACTGGAGAAGTATGGGACTGTTTTTGGACAAATATTGGACATATTGACAAAAGACGTCTTTGAGGAAATTGCAACATCTACCTATAAGAATACTACTGAGACAAAGTCAACCCTTATGATCTTTGGGAATGCAAAAACTGGGTCAGATATCTGGATGAACCATATGATATCAATTACCATAGAACTTGGAAGGAATGCTATGACCAAAAACAAGAACATACAGTACTCAAAGAAAATGAAGATAAGAAAGTACCTGAGGAATGGAGCAATGAAGTTTATACTACTCAGACACCTATCGAAGTTAGAGCCTTATTCCAGGAAGATGATAAAGATGATGGACCCACCCTAATTGAAGAAAGCAATTCAGACTCAGAAGAAGAAATCATCATGCTTGAAGAAATAATTCACCCCAACGAACATATCAGCATGCACTATTGGTGGTGGAAGGACTTATGGCAGAACCTACCTCCAGACACAACTTATGAATAGTGGAAAGAATCAAAGATTCCTACCTTTGAAGAAGTATTCATGGTTGAAGAAAAAGATACAGCAACTCAAGTCAAGAAAATGACAGAAAGTGCAATTATACCAAAGAGAAAAACTGAAGGAGCCACAGGATATGACCTATATGCAGATGAAGACTGCACCCTAGAACTGAAATTATCAGCCTTTGTAAAAACTGGAATTACTATCACTTTACCACCTGGACAATATGCACAAGTATGGGTAAGAAGTGGACTCTACTGCAACTCTGGAATAGGAGCTTTCCCCGGATTAATAGATGAAGACTACAGGGGAGAAATTGAGGTTGGACTAGTGAACTACAACTACAGCTAATTTAAAGTATACCAAGGAGATCAAATCACTCAAATAGTAATCATTAAATATGAATAGCAACCTTTGAAAGAAGTAGAAAACTTAGAAGAAACATGACATGGAAGGAAAGGATTTGAATCAACTGGATAGGCAAATGTGATAATAGAAAGACTGGACAACCAGGAAAATGCCAAGAAGCACATCTACTCCCTCAATGAAAACCTGTTACTGAATCAGAAGAAACAGTTACAAGACCTACTGAAGGAGTATGAGGATATTATCACAATCAGTTTTAAGGACCTGCCAGACCAAGCCTTCTTCACTCACCATATCGACACAGGAGAAGCCAAACCAATCAAACAAGCACCCTACAGATTACCAGCCAATTATCATGACTTTGTATAAAAGTATGTTCAAGAATTACTAGAGTCAGGAGTAATTATATGGTTGAAGAGCCCTTGGGTATCACTTATCAGTATAGTACTGAAGAAAGATAGACAGAGAATGGTTATTGATTACCACAAATTAAACTCAGTCACAAAAAAGCATGCATATCTGATCCTGCACTCAGAAGACTTACAAAACATGTTGAAAAAGGTGCAAATCTACTCAACCCTGGACCTATGGGCAGGATATAACCAAATTAGAATAATGCCCGAAGCACAGGAGAAGTCAGCATTTGTGACACTATTCGGATAGTATGAATTTACAAGAATGTCCTTTGGACTTTGCAATGCACCCACCACCTTCCAGGCTGCAATAAATGAGATCTTCTATGACCTGATTGGATATAGAGTGATTGTGTATATTGATGATATTAACATTTATGCAGAGAACTTCACAGAACACATGGTGATCTTGAAGGAAGTATTCAAATGACTCAGAAAACACAGATTAAGGATCAAGCTAACAAAATGCTACTTTGGGCAAAAGAAAATTGAATACCTTGGATTTATAATCGATGGAGGAGAAATCTGCCCAGACCTAAAGAAGACTGAAATCATCAAAGTCTTCCCAACTCCGCAAGATAAGATGACCTTACAAGGATTCTTAGGACTAGTCTAGTTCTATAAAAGGTTTATCTCTAGTTACTCCGAAATTGCTGCACCCCTGCATATGTTGCAAAGAAAGGGAAGAGTATAGAAATAGACATCAGCTACACAAACTACCTTCAACCTGATCAAGGAAGCACTTACCCATACACCAGTTATAGCAAGACTGGATCTCATAAAAGTATTCAAGCTGTACACAGATGCATCGTCATTTAGACTCAGAGCAATTTTAGCACAGGATGATAAAGATGGAGAGCATATGATTGTATATGCAGGATGAGCTACCCATAGAGCAGAACCTTCCTATGGAGCTACCCGACTAGAATGCATAGCAGTCATTTGGGCTGTACAATACTTCTGCCACTTCCTGATTGGAAAACAGTTCACCCTGATAACAGACCACTCAGCCCTCAAATGGCTTTGGAACAAACCAAATCTGACAAGAATGTATGCACGATGGCTAGCTATACTGCAGGAGTATGACTTCATGATGCAATACAGAAAAGGACGGAATCATCAGAATGTAGATACCCTCTCACGCCTATCCCAATTTATCCGAGATCGACACCCTAAACTAAAAAGAATATACCTACCTAATGGACACTAAACTCTATAATGGATATTTAGATTACCTCAGTAACCTAACCTTTACTGGGATGATGAACAAAAATGATCAATGGCTTATATGGACAATGGCACTTAACTATTTTATCAAGAATAATATACTTTACCAATGACACAGAAGATAGACATAACTTGTAGTTCTTGAATACAAAAAGCAGATGGTACTTTAGGCCTCTTATGATCACCAGCTGACAGGACACATAGGTGTAGATAACACATATCAATGATTATTAGAAAAATATTATTGAAAGAATATGTATGAAGATATTAGAGAATATATTAGAAGATGCGACACTTGCCAGAAGAGGTGCTGAGGAAAGGAAGTCAAGACCTTACAACCAATTGTACCTAGAGAACCCTTCGAACATATTGAAATAGATATTGTTGGACCACTACCAAGAACACTTAGAGGAAATTGATACATTATAGTAGTAGTAGATTACCTAACTAAGTACCCCAAAGCAAGAGCCTTGCCCCTTGCAGATGCCCTTAATATTGTACCCTTTATCTATGAAGATATTATCTACTGCCACAGAATACCCTGTAAAATAACCTCCGATTAAGAAACTAAATTTTTTAATACATTCATGCAGATATTGATGCAACACTTCGGGATCCACCAGATAAAGACTACTGCCTACCATCTCCAAGGAAATGGACTCACCGAATAGACGAACCAAACTATCAAGAACATGATTGCTAAAATAGTACAATCACAAAGAGAAGATTGGGACTTGTACCTACCTTCTGCCTTATTTGCACTATGAACAATGAAACAAGAAACAACAAAGTTCACCCCTTTTGAGCTTGCTTATGGAAGAAAAGCTCATCAGCTGGTAGACCAAGTAATGACTACCCCGGAACCCAGCCACACCTTCTGGGAAATGCAACTCGAGCATCATATAACAAAAGAAATTCAAGAATTACACAATATCTGAAACAAGGCAAAAGAATTTATTGCTATTGTACAAGATTGACAAAAGAAGAATTATGACAAAGAACATAAGGAAACTGAAAGATTGAAGATCGGTGACCAAGTATTATTATACTGGAATATAGTAGAGTCCTCTTGGTCAGCAAAATTAGACCCGAAGTAGGAAGGACCATACTATATTGTGAGTATAAAAGGAACTATGTATCAGTTATGAAAAATAACAGGAATGATCTTACCCTATACTGTTCACCGAAACCACCTCAAGAAGTACCATGCCCTGCTAGAACAACTTCTATGAAGTTTGAGTCAGCCTGATTGAGGCATACTGATATATAGAACCCCTGGAAGACCTTGAGGAGATAGAAAGATTGACCTTACAGAAGACCTGATCGATTGTATGCAACATTTAAAGGAGACAACACCTAGTATGAATCAACAAATGGAAGGAATACTACTAAATCGCATAACTCTGGGATGAAGAAGTTGAACATATCTGGAACCGGAAGGATAGAGAAATCTGTCAACAAGCCTTCAAAGGAGTACTCCCTACCTATGTCGCAAAAATAGCTGAATGGATTTATCAACTATTCAAGCACAAGCCTAGTGCTTTGAACCATTTTCAGTGCAGTACATTCCAACTATATTAACTTACACAGAATGATATGAAGGAGCTAGAGGAAGAGGTAAAACAGTTATAGGGAGATTTTTTCGAGTTAGAACTATACCTTGAAGTCTAACTCATAGAAAGGAAGGAGATGTGACAGAACATTTTATAACGATATATAATTTGATCATATGAAATCATAAATCATGTGACTCATAATAACACTGAGACTTGAAGTGTTATTGAGACTTGAAGTGTTACTGAGATCTGCAATCATATTATAACCTAAAATAGTATTTCAATTTGATATATTATTTCACTGCCCAATTATATTATAATCTGATATATCATTTTATTATATCTTAGCCAATCAATTTATACCTTATATTTAGCTGAGCTAATCAGAAATTCAAGTAGTAACCTGGGTAGCTGCCCATATAGCACCTTGTAATTTCTTATAAATACCCTGCTTGCAACTATCAATAAAATTCAGACTACAACAAGCTAAGAAAGCTTACAACAGATAACCTGAGAGATACTGAAGTCTTACTCAAGGAGTAAGCAATTAAGATAGTTTTGAGATTCTAACCAATACACTTTATTCAATTGATCACACTTAAATCTTGCTAGTTAACATCTATATCGACACATTACCCTTCAAAGCTGCTACCACATAAACCGCTAAGACCTCTAAAAACATATTTTCTATACCTGCTTAACTCTGAGTATTTCGCCGTTAATATATTTTAGTTTATTACATTATTCAAAGTTCTATTATTTAGGCTTAAGGTTCGGGTAAGTGAGATATCTCAAAAAAAAAAAAAAAAAAAATCCAAGTAGCATGGTAGTGTAATCATTATTGTCATTATAACTGCCCTAAGAATAACAAATAAATTTAATGAGAAAAATTTAATAATGATATAAGAGAAGTTGATATTGATAAATATATATATACCTAAGTCTATTTACTAAATAAGAATTCTCTATTTTAAAGTTGACTTTGAAATAATTATATAGTCTTAAAGTATGGAGGGGTGAGTAATATTATACTAACAGTTAGAGTAATGAATATACAAATACTCTATTATTATAATATGAGATCTACCACCAAACTTCAAAATCTCATTAACTGTATCTAGAAAGTCCAAATGACATATATGGATATCTGTATTATAAGTCATATGAGTATATTAATTAAGTAAAGATTGACTCCTTTAATTGGGTAAGAAAATTTATTTTGGAAACTAGAGTTTTTTGGGACATATGTGATTGAGATAATACAAAACTGAATATTTAAATAATACAATGTGATTCTATTAGTTGAAACTATACTATAAGATATAAATGTTGCTTATTATAATAGCACATTATGAAATCTAAGGCTTCGAATAATTATTATACCTTTTTATATTGCATTGAATTTCTTTAGTCTATTTAGCAACCTGGTGGTTTGAAAACTCAAGTATTGTATCTATTAAAATAAGAAAACAAAAATATTTTAATATGGGTTAAATAATTTAAAGCAATACTAAAATCAATTAACATTTATTATATACCTGTATTATATTCACCTTGCATTAATAATACATATATCTCAAAATCATATACCAG
This sequence comes from Endogone sp. FLAS-F59071, assembly GCA_003990785.1. Taxonomy (NCBI): domain Eukaryota; kingdom Fungi; phylum Mucoromycota; class Endogonomycetes; order Endogonales; family Endogonaceae; genus Endogone; species Endogone sp. FLAS-F59071. Next base: position 9,459 of record RBNK01000880.1, read on the forward strand.
CTTAGCTTCCAAAGTCTTGCCATTCTTAAACTCTTAACTAATTTTAAGGACATTTTCCAAAAATCAATCTTGTTGATGGAGATCTGATTGTAGACTTTTGATAGGCTATATAAAATAATAAAGAAATAAATACTAGATATGCTATTGAATTCAAATACAGAGATTATTATTTATTTTATCTTATAATATTTGTATAGATCACAGGTAACAGACATAAAAACAAATTTATAAATATTATTGAATAGGTTAATTTGGGATATAAATATTTGAACTATGATATTTTAAAATATACTAGAAAGTATCCAAATCAGTATTGGTAATAAGTAGGGCTATATTGGTTATGTACATCATTTTACTAGCTGGTGAGATTTTATCAGTAGGTTCATTTTTGACCTTATTATAATTGAGTAGGATATTTATTAGTTTAGTATTCAGTTGAAATATATCAGATCATCTAGTTTTATATTACTTTAAACTTTTCAAAAATGTGAAGAATATCAATTATACTACTTAAAGTAGAGTCAGTTAGTTTTACTTGCTTCTATTCTAGCTACTCTACTCAAGATTGAATCATTGGGTTTGCAAATTTGCTTGATTTCAGGAAATACTGTTCTAGTATACTTGCTGTATTTTCTAATATTATATGAATGATATTAGTGAGTGATAGAATATATATTTAATAATATAAAGCAATATAACAATATATATATACCTTTCTGATACTCATAAGCCTATAATAAAACTTCGAATATTAAAAGTTTACAGATTAACACTGGTATTGGAGTACTTTATTGTAAATAGTCTAAAGTTAGAGATAAACACTCTTCTGGGACCTAGAAAATGTATTATATATATAAATATTATTTCATAAATTAAGTATATAACATTCTCTATATATCTACTAATGAGGTAGGAACTGTTAATAGATTTTCTAAAGAAGACCATTCTAATACACCTAAATAAATAAATAGTAGAGATTAGTATATTATACTAAACATTAGTTTGACATTGAATAATATAACATACTCTAATTTGTCAGCTTAACTCTGTGGAATAAGCAAAGCCAGAATACATATATGGTATAAATAATCAGTAACTGTTTTATTGTAAAGTTTATAATGGGACCAAATGTAATCCTTGATCTGATATAGAGATAGTATTAAGTATAGTAATCATATCAGTAAGATGGTAAGACAGTAAGACAATAGAAATTAGTAAAAGTGTAGAAAAATAGGAATATAGATTATTAAATATTTTCTGAACATGTAGAATGACTTGATAGCCAGCATTGCAGTTATCTTTGGTATAGATCTCTTACTCTTTGAAGAGATTTTATATAATTTGTAAGATAGGTTAGCTAGTTGGATTTACACTCATTAGCTTTAATGTTGTGATGGAACACTTTGTGACAACATATAATTTGATTATGTAAGATCACAATTATGTAACCCACAATGTTATTGAGACCTACAATGTTATTGAGATCCATAATAACATTATAACCTAAAATAGTATTTCAATCTGATATATTATTTCACTGTCCAAATACATTATAACCTGATATATCATTTTATTATATTCTAGCCAATCAATTTATACCTTATATTTAGCTGAGCCAATTAGAAATTTGAGTAGTAACCTGGGTAGCTGCCTGTATAGCACCTTGTAATTTCTTATAAATACCCCACTTGCAACTATTAATAAAATTTGGACTACAACAAGCTAAGGAAGCTTACAACAGACAACCCAAGGGATACTAAAGCCTTACTCAAGGAGTAAGCAATTAGGATAGTTTTGAGATTCTAACAGATACACTTTATTTAATTGATTGCACTTAAATCTTGCTAGTTAATACTTACATTAACACATTACCCTTCTTAAGATGCTACTACATAATCTGCTAAGATCCCTAAATATATTTTCTATATCTGCTCAACTCTAAGTATTTTGCTATTAATATATTTTAGCCCATCACAATTGGTGCTGACTGGCAGGAAATCAATCGACATCTCAACCAATTTGTTACCTATATTGTATAACTAAACTTGCTGAAACTCATAGTGGAAAACAAAAGCAAGAATGGCACTACCACTGTCACTGCCCATATTACTACAACTACCTAGGAGAAGACCTCAAGAGGATGAAAAAACTATGGCAGACAGACTACCTACCTTTTACAGATATACTAAGAAATATGTTCGAGAATTCCTAGATGATTTGGAAAGCTACTTTGCAGCCAAAGGAATGGTCAGTACTTGATGGATCCCTATCCTGGCCACCCAACTTAGAGGACCTGCAAGAGAAACATACCATATAGCCCTAATGGATGCAGCAGCCACTAGACTAGAAGGATTACTCCTTGCAGCCACTGCAGCAGCAGGAAATGGAGCCACAGCTGCAGCAATAGCCACTGCTCATTGGGATACTACAAGAGCCTGGTTAGAGGAGAAGTACTTTACTGAACAGAAGTGAGAATTAATCAAAGAACAGCTATTCAACATGAAAATGTCAATCAACCAGTGCCCGGAAGACTGGGTCACTACCATCGATCAGTATATGCAACTCTGTAGAGAAACTAGCCTGGTTGTGTGAGAATAGTGTTTATAAATGGCTTACCCACAGCTCTCTAATACTATATCAAGAGGTTTGGTCCTTGTAGAATGGACGAGAAAGTTAGAATAACATAGGCCTTTTGGGATACTAAAGTAGGACATTCAGCATCCCTATATAACAAGTTACTATAAGATCTACACAGGAAATTCAGCACTGGAATACCTATAGTTTAAATGATATCTGCATCAGCCGAACCACCTGAGGAGGATACTATCAAACCGACAGTCATAGCAAAAATAGGAAAGACAACTTATGAAGATAAAATGGAAAAGATTACCAAGATGTTCTCTAAAATGATAGCACATATAGCTGATCTTGAAGCCAAGGTGATCTACTAGAATAAGCAACTGAGAGGAACCTTTGTCACTGAAGAATACAACAAGATTGAAATGAATTGTTTCCTCTGTGGAAGATATGATCACTTTGCCAAAGATTACTAAACTAGAAGTTGGAAGGAAGGATGGGAGAGAGAGGAGGAAAAGAAGGCCAACTATGCCAATGTAGTTCAAGAAATTGAAGAAGAAGATAAAGAATTCAGTGAAGAATATCTGGAAGCCTACTCTGTCGAAGCAGTCAGTCATACTACCACTAGGAAGACTCCCTACTCAAGGAAGAAACTGATCTAAGAACCTAAAGTTGTCATTGAGAAACCGAAAAAGTCAACACAAAGACAACAGCTGAATGAGGATCAATGGGATAAAGCTTTCAAACAAATAATACAATCTGGCAAGATGGTTATCTCAACTACTAGAGATAAAGAAATGACTGATTAGGAAGAAAATAAGGAAAAGAAGCCTAAGAGGGTTAGAGAATTTGAATATGACCTATGGCAAGATATTGCTAGTCAAAAGGCTAACATTACCTTTAAACAACTCTTCCAGATCACACCATCGACAAAGTAGAAGGTGAAGATGCAGATTACAGAAACCAAACCAACCATCTGATTTGAGGAAGTTAATACTGCCGAAGAACAAGAGGAGCAGATTTATACCTCATCTGCCTATACACAATGCAACATTGGAGGATTAGCGTACTCAGTCATTATTGACACTAGAGCAGGAGTTAGCATTATTGCCAAACATTTCCTAGACTATCTAGGATGGGATATTGATGAACCCGCTACCTCTACCTTAGTTATTGCAAGTGGAAAAAGCAGTGTACCTTTAGGAGTACTCTGAGAAGTACCAGTCCAGTTTGGAACAGAAATCATACCTATCAGAATAGTTGTCACCGATATACAATCCTACAATGCTGTCTTAGATAATAGCTAGTTGAAGAAAGCTAAAGCCAGAATTGATCTGGATGCACAAAGGTTAATTTTCATTAACCATAGAAGGAAGTTTAGTATACCTCTGGATATTCAGAAAAGAGTAGTACCAAAGCTCACTTAGAGACCGGAAGATGAAAGTGATACAGATGAAGAAATAATCCCTAGACAGGTACACCTCAACTTGGTAGAAGAAGAAGAAGCTAATATAGTAATCCATAGTGAATATCACCATCTGACACCCTTGGAGAAGAACCAGTTAGTTGAGTACAATATGAGAAATACTAGATACTCATTCTGTGAGCAATGCATCTATTGTGCCAAGATAATGTGCACTTACAGTAATACAAAGTTGATACCTTACCAGGATACCTTGGAGATGCATCTATTGACCAAGAAAGGGATCAAGAAACCAAGATTGTCACAGACCCACTGAAGGACTCCACCCTCAATGAATCATGGACTATATAATAGAAGAAACTCTTATCTATTTGCAGACAATACTGGAGAAGTATAGGACTATTTTTGGACGAATATTAGACATATCAGTAAAGGATATCTTTGGGGAAATCACAACATCTACCTACAAGGATACTACTGGGATGAAGTCAACCCTTATGATCTTTGGGAATGCAAAAACTGAGTCAGATATCTGGACAAACCATATGATATCAATTACCACGGGACTTAGAAAGAACATCATGACCAAGAACAAGAACAGATGGTACCCAAAGAGAATGAAGATGAGGAAGTGCCTGAGGAATGGAGTAATGAAGTTTATACTACTCAGACAACTATCAAAGTCAGAGCTTTATTTCAAGAGGATGATGAAGATGATAGACCTACCCTAATCGAAGAAAGTGACTCAGACTCAGAAGAAGAAATTGTTGTACTTGAGGAAATAATTCACTCTGATGAATGTATCAGCATGTACTATTGGTGGTGAAAGGACTTGTAGCAAAACCTACCTTAAGATACAACTCATGAATAATAGAAGGAACCAAATATCCCTACCTTTGAAGAAGTATTCATGGTTGAAGAAAAAGATACAGCAACTTGAGTTAAGAAACTGACAGAAAGCACAATTATACCAAAGAGAAAAACTAAAGGAGCTACAGGTTATAACCTATATGCAGATGAAGACTATACCCTAGAACCGAAATCATCAGCCTTCATAAAAACTAGAATTACTATCACCCTACCACCTAGACAATATGCACAGATATGGGCAAGAAGTGGACTCTACTGCAACTCTGGAATAGGAGCCTTTCCCAGATTAATAGATGAAGACTACAGAGGAGAAATTGAGGTTGGACTAGTTAACTATAACTACAGCTAATTCAAGGTATATCAAGGAGATCAAATCACTCAAATGGTGATTGTCAAATGTGAACAGCAACCTTTGAAAGAAGTAGAAAACTTGGAAGAAACACAATGTGGAAAGAAAGGATTTAGATTGACTGGACAAGTAAATGTGATAATGGAAAGACTAGATGACCAGAAATATGCCAAGAAGTACATCTACTCCCTTAATGAAAACCTGTTATCAAATCAGAAGAAGCAGTTATAAGATCTACTAAAGAAGTATAAGGATATCATCACAATCAGTTTCAAGGATCTACTAGACCAAGCCTTCTTCACTCACCATATCAACACCAGAGATACCAAACTAATCAAACAAGCACCCTACAGATTGCTAGCCAATTATCATGACTTTGTACGAAAGCATGTTTAAGAATTACTAGAGTCAGGAGTGATTATATAGTCGAAAAGTCCCTGGGCATCACCTATTAGCATAGTATCAAAGAAAGATGGATAAAGAATAGTTATCAACTATCGCAAGCTAAACTCAGTCACTAAAAAGCATGTATATCCAATCTCGCACTTAGAAGACTTACAAAACATACTGAAAAAGGCACAAATCTACTCAACCCTGGACCTATGGGCAGGATATAATCAGATCGGAATGACGCCCAAAGCATAGGAGAAATCAGCATTTGTTATACCATTCGGATAGTATGAATTCACAAGAATGTCCTTTGGACTCTGCAATGCATCTGCCACCTTCCAGGCTGCAATAAACAAGATCTTCTATGATTTGATTGGATATGGAGTAATTGTGTACATTGATAATATCAACATTTATGCAAAGAACTTTGCAGAACATATGGTGATCCTGAAGGAAGTATTTGAATGACTTAGAAAACACAGACTAAGGATCAAGCCAACAAAATACTACTTTAGATAGAAGAAAATTAAATATCTTGGATTTATAATTGACGGAAGAGAAATCTACCCAGACCTAAAGAAAACCAAAATCATCAAGGCCTTCTTAACCCCACAAGATAAGATAACCTTACAAGGATTCTTAGGACTGGTTCAGTTCTATAAAAGGTTTATCCCTGGTTACTCTGAAATTACTGCACCCCTGCATATGTTGTAAAGAAAAGGAAGAGTATGGGAATGGACATCAGCCACACAAACTGCCTTCAACCTGATCAAGGAAGCACTTACTCACACACCAGTTATGGCAAGACCAGATCTTACAAAAGTATTCAAGCTGTATACAGATGTATCGTTATTTGGACTTGGAGTAATTTTGGTACAAGATGACAAAGATAGAAAGCATGTGATTGCTTATGCAGGATGAGCTATCTATGGAGTGGAACCTTTCTATGTAGCTACCCAACTAGAATGTATAGCAGTTGTTTGAGCCATACAACACTTCTGCTACTTCTTAATTAGAAAACAGTTCACCCTAATAACAGACTACTCAGCTCTCAAATGGCTTTGGAACAAACCAAATCTGACAGGAATGTATATATGATGGCTAGCTATACTGCAGGAGTATGACTTCATGACACAATATAGAAAAGGACAGAATTATCAGAATGTGGACACCCTCTCACACCTACCCCAATTTATCCAAGATTAACACCCCAAACCAAAAAGAATATACCTACCCAATGGACACTAAACTCTATAACAGATATTTGGATTACCTCAGTAATCTGACCTTTACTGGGATGATGAATGAAAATGATCAATGGCTTATATGGACAATGGCACTTAACTATTTTATTAAAAATAATATACTTTATCAATGATACAGAGGACAGATATGACTTGTAGTCCCTAAACATAAAAAGCAAATGGTACTTCAGGCCTCCTATGATCATCAGCTTACAGGACACATGGGCATAGACAACACATATCAATGATTATCAGAAAAGTATTATTAGAAGAACATGTATGAAGATATTAGAAAATATATCAGGAGATGTGACACTTACCAGAAGAGGTGCTGAGGGAAGGAAGTTGAGACCTTACAACCGATTATACTTAGTAGACCCTTTGAACATATTGGAATAGACATTGTAGAACCACTACTAAGAACACTTAGAGGAAATTGATACATCATAGTAGCAGTAGATTACCTGACCAAGTATCCTAAAGCAAGAGCCTTGCCCCTTGCAGATGCCCTTAACATTGCATCCTTTATCTACAAAGATATTATCTGCCACCATAGAATACTCTATGAAATAACCTCCGATCAAGGAACCAAATTTATTAATAAATTTATGCAGATATTGATGCAACACTTCAGAATTCACCAGATAAAGACTACTGCCTACCATCTCTAAGGAAATGGACTCACCGAATAGATAAATCAAACTATCAAGAACACAATTGCTAAAGTAGTACAATCACAAGGAGGAGATTGGGACTTGTACCTATCTTCTGCCTTATTTGCACTATGAACAATGAAATAGGAAATAACAAAGTTCACCCCTTTTGAGCTTGCTTATAGAAGAAAAGCTCATCAGCTAGTAGATCAAGTAATGACTACCCTGGAACTCAGCTATACCCCCTGGGAAACACAAGTCGAGTGTCATATAACAAAAGAAATCCAAGAATTACACAATGTCTAAAATAAGATAAGAGAATTTATTGCTATTGTATAAGATCGACAAAAGAAGAATTATGACAAGGAACATAAGGAAACTGAAAGATTGAAGATTGGTGACCAGGTCTTACTATACTGAAATATAGTAGAATCTTTATGGTCAGCAAAATTGGACCTGAAGTAGGAAGGACCATACTATATCATGAGTATAAAAGGAACTATATATCAGTTACGAAAAACAATAGGAATGATCTTATCCTATACTGTCTACTGAAACCGCCTTAAGAAATATCATGCTCCATTGAAACAACTTCTATAAAGTTCAAGTTAGCCTGATCGAGGCCTACCAACATATAGAATCTCTAGAAGACCTTAAGGAGATAGAAGGATCAACCTTACAAAAGACCTAAGCAATTATATGTAATATTCAGAAGAGATAGCACTTAGTGCGAATCAGTGAATGGAAAGAGTACTACTGAATTGTACAACTTTGGAAAGAAGAAGTTGAACATATTTGGAATTGGAAGGATAGAGAAATCTGCCAATGAGCCCTCAAAGGAGCACTCTCTGTCTATGCTGCAAAAATGGCTAAATGGATTTATTAACTATTCAAGCACAAGCCTAGTGCTCTGAACTACTTTTGGTGTAGCCTATTTCAAATACACTAACTTACACAAAGTGATTTAAAGGAATTAGAAAAAGAAGTAAAACAGCTACAAAGAGATTTCTCTGAGTTAGAACTATATCTTGAAGTCTAACTCGCAGAAAGGAAGAAGATGTGATGGAACACTTTGTGATGATATATAATTTAATCATGTGAGATCACAATCATGTGACCCGCAATATTATTGAGACCCGTAATGTTATTGAGATCTGCAATGACATTATAACCTAAAATAGTATTTTGATCTGATATATTATTTCACCATCCAATTACATTATAATCTGATATATCATTTTATTATATTCTAGCCAATCAATTTGTACCTTATATTTAGCTGAGCTAATTAGAAATTCGAGTAGTAACCTGGGTAGCTGCCTATATAGCACCTTGTAATTTCTTATAAATACCCTACTCACAACTATCAATAAAATTCGGACTGCAACAAGCTAAGGAAGCTTATAACAGACAACCCAAGAGATACTAAAGTCTTACTCAAGAAGTAAGCAATTGGGATAGTTTTAAGATTCTAATAAATACATTTTATTTAATTGATTGCACTTAAATCTTACTAGTTAATACTTATATCAATACATTACCCTTCTTAAGATGCTACCATATAACCTGCTAAGACCCCTAAATATATTTTCTATACCTGCTCAACTCCGAGTATTTCACCATTAATATATTTTAGCCTGTCACAATGTCTAAATATATTCTTTATAATAATTGTCCACAATTACAAACCTTACAGAATTCAGAGATACTCTTTTGATAACTAAGGGGTTCTAAAAGTTCAAAGTACTACTTATAGTTAAGACTAATGTATCTTAACTCTATAAACTCAAAACTATCAAACACTCCACTTCTAATCAGATGAAGACTAAATATTAGAAAGTGTAATTCTACATAATCTCATCTTGAAGGTCTAAAAATATGAATGATTGCAATTATTATATATATAATAGCTTATTAGTGATATTCATTTTCTATAGTTAACAGTATGCTATCACCAAATCCAGTAAATACATTTTGTTAATATAATTGTTTAGTTAGAAACTATTGCTATTAATACTAAATAACTCTTTTTTATTTATATATATACAAAATGTACATTTGATGCTTAATCAATTTATTCATAATGTGTAGAAATTATTTATTAGTTTTCCAACTATCAAACTATTACCATTAGATATTGATGCTCAACACCAGGATAGTTCTTGGTACAATATTAATCTGGATAACAAGCTACCTATAATGTCACTACACCTGTTCTGGGAATCCACACTACTAGAAGCTTTTGACCCAAAATATATAGGCTGTCTATAGCCATAGATTCACTCTCTTATCAAGGCTTCAGATTTTCCTGGAGTAGATAAATTAATAGATGTACTACCTGCAATAATGTGACAGATGGTATTAGAAAATGTTGGATATGGTACTATTATTGAATACCTTCAAACCAGTGATGACTTTCCAATACTCATAGCTATTGAGAGTCTATAAGATCATGTTAGATAGATGTCAGCCTACTAAATAATTATCTTACCTGAATTAACATCTATCAGAGGTAGATTAGAAGTCTACCTTTTTATTCGCTATCTTTAGACCAGACAAATACAAAAGAAATGACTTACACAAGTCTGACCTTATCGAGGCTTATATCTAGGTACATCTATTACTGTGCAACAAACCAATGAAAATA
>RBNK01000881.1:0-19609 GCA_003990785.1 Endogone sp. FLAS-F59071
ATACAATCACAATTGATCAAAGCCACTTTGCCAATCAAATCATTACAAGGTTTAACATGACGGATGCCAAGCCAATCAGTACACCCCTTGATCCATCCATTCAACTTAAATCTGAAGGGGGAAAATCTGCAGACCAAAATCTATTCAGACAAATGATCGGTAGTATAATGTACCTGATGATTGGGATGAGACCTGATCTAGCTGCTGCTGTCAGCATCATCAGTCAATTTTCAGCCAATCCAATACAAGAACATTACCACGCCCTCAAATGATTATTAAGATATATTAAAGGAACAGCCAATTATAAGCTGTGCCTTGGACACGATCAGGATCTAAGACTGATCAGTTTCAGTGATGCCAACTGGAGAGGAGACATTAATATATAACAATCAACGACAGGTTATATTTTCAACCTATCAGGAGGAGCCATCAGCTGGTCAAGCAAGCGCCAACCAACTGTTGCCCTATCAACAACTGAAGCAGAATATATAGCATTAGCACATGCAATGAGAGAAGCCATTTGGCTATGCACCCTATTGGATGAGCTAGGATATTTGCAGAATTGTGTGACAACCTTATTTGAAGACAACCAATCAGCAATCGCCCTTGCCAAAAACCCAATTAATCATGCTTGATCAAAGCATATCGACATTCAGCACCACTTTATTCAAGAGAAAGTTGAATCAAAGGTGATAGATATCATCTATATAGCGACAGATGAAATGATCACTGATGCATTAACCAAGCCACTTGCACAACCAAGACTTGAAATATTGATCGCAAAAATAGGCTTATGTAACTAACCTTTTTTAAAAACTTTTATATTCTTTATTATGTCATTCTTATCACTCAAGTAGTATTTTACATATAGTTATTTGTAGAAAATGTACTTCATGGATGCCATTCGTGATGTACAGTTGAACATTTTATTTTTATTCTTTTATTTTTTTTATTTATTTATTTTATCGAGATATGTCAAGCAGGGGGAGTGTTATAATTATTAGCTTATTATATCTCTCTCCCATCGATGATCGATACTACGTCACTCAATCGTGACTTAGACAATCTTTGTTTGTATCGACCAATCATAAATTAGCATTAATAAATACACGCATATTGGCTTCATAAGCCAGTGTGCTCTTTTACTCCAAACACACATTCGAAGATCAAATTTTAACAGGTCTTTTAATAACTCTCCTGCCAGTCAGCACCAAGATATAACAAATGTACTAATAATTGGTTGTTCTATATATATTAAATGTACCAAGTGAAAATGCTCAGAATGATGAACATGATATCTTTGTTTGCATATCCTTACTAATAGCTATATGTGCTGCAACTATTTAGGCTTTACTATAACTGATATTGAGATATTCCTGTTGAAATTATTAGCTTATTATATCTTTCTCCCATCAATAATTGATTGTATGTCACTCAATTGTGGCTTAGACAATCTTTGTTTGTATCGACCAATCATATATTAGTATTAATAAATACATGCATATTTGGCTTCATGAGTCAGTGTGCTCTTTACCCCCAAAAAAACACATATTCGAAGATCAAAACTTCAACAGGTTATAAGCCCCAAGCTGCTTGAATTGCAGCTTGACAACCTGAGATCTATGCAATCATAGTAATTATAACTGCGATTACAGTAAGCATTTATTTAACATTGTAAACAATGCGTCAAACAATGTGATAAACAATATGACAAATGATACCGCAATAAAGCAACGTGATAAACAACATGTAATGATATAGTATTCAACAACGTGACATAATGAAATAGACAATCTATACACATCATCATCAGCAACAAGATCGACAAGATTGTGGTCTAAATCAAAAACAGATAACAGATATCAAACCCTTGATGATGATGAAGGATTGGATGGTAACCATCAGAGCAATATAGGATTCAGCCTCGATCGATAGGAACAGATGGCTACAACAATCAGAAATCAAAAAGATAAATTAGACACACTGACAACCCTATTGGGCAAATTGATAGCAAAAATCAATAAAACAAACGCATTACCCAGCGTGCCAACCAATCAGAATACAGCTACAGAAGGCAACATACTACAAATATAAACACAATCACCATCACCAACAATATTAACAAAGCTTAACGATCTGGTGAAAGAGTACCTGAGATCGATCAACAAATTCGATGGGTCAGGAGGTGCACCCAGATTATTTGATTACTTTGATATCGTAGAGCAATTTATCACTAGCGCTAATCTATCAGTACAAAAGGAGGAAGTCAACACAGTGATCAGTAAAATTACAGGCAATGCTAGAATGTGGCTACAGAGACACGTGAACATATCAGAAGAATTTGACTCATGGAATGAGCTTAAAGAGACTATGACACAAAAATATGCACCAATGGAACAATTGTTATAAATGCACGATAAGCTTGCGATGATGAAGCAAAAGGGATCGATCGAAGATTATAATGATGCGTTCAACCGAATTATAGTGCAAATCGAAGACATGACTGACACAGAAGCTATACTGCAATATCTCTGGAGTCTAAGCCCCAGATACCAGGAATTAATACTTGTGTGGGAGAATATGCTGACAACGCTGGAGGCTTTATAACTCACATGCATCAGGTTTGATCCGGATAGTAAGCAGAGGCATGATGAAGCCTATGTGACAGACTGAGGTGGCTACCGAGGCAGCTACTGAGGTGGTAGTCACGGCAACTGAAGTGGAAGTACCAGATGAGGCTGAGGCTATAATAACGATAATGGAAACAATTGAGGAGGTTATTATAATGACAGAGGCGACCGAGGCAGTAATCGCAGAGCCCATCGAGGTGGGAATTTTCAGAGATATCCTCGGAAATGTTACGTCTGTAAGGGAGAACATGGAATATTCCAATGCAACAAATTCAATGATTGGGTAAAAATAGAAAAAGAAAAGGCTAAACTGAGAGCTGAAGCAAATCTAGTAATTGGCGCCATCATCAATTCAGGTGCCATGCAACATATATTCAACTAATAGGAGATTTTCGAGATGGTGGCTGAGCATAACGGCTTGGTCACATATGCAGGAAACGAGTAGCTATATGCCATGCATGTTAGGATAATTGAGCTCGACGACAAGCTGAAATTATGGGATATTTTATATATACCGGAAATCACCAGAAATTTAATATCTGTGCAGGCGTTAATACATAACAAAAATGACATAACCTTCAAAAGTGACGGATTAGTAATTAAAATTAGTGTGGATTACAAGGAAATCAAAATCGGACAAGCTGATGGCAACCTATTTCATTTATCGACATCACTAGAGCTAGAAGCAAATATCACTGATTCCAAGATTGATAACTATATATTATGGTATTACTGGCTGGGCCATCCGGGCCAAAATACTCTACAATCAATCAATAAATTTATCACAGGGCTTGGAGATGTGCAGCTGTCGACTGGACAAATTGAAATATGCACTGGGTATAAATACGTGAAGTTATATTGCAAGCCTTTCGGACACATGAAAAATCGATCAATGGAGCCTATTGGAAGGGTGCACTCAGATCTATGTGGGCCAATGCCCACGCCATCAGTCAATGGAGTGAAATATATATTAACATTTATCGATGACGCCACTTGCTACATTATAACATATTTTATTGACAACAAAAGTGATACATTTGATTGATTCTGGGTATTCAAAGCATTCACCGAAATGCAATTGGGCCAAAAACTGAAGATTCTTTGGTCCGATGGAGAAGGAGAGTATATAAACACCGAGATGCACGAATTTTTAATCAAAAATGGAATCCATCATAAAATGACAATGCCAGATATGCCGCAACAAAACAGTGTCACTGAACGATATAACCGGACATTGATGGAGTCGATCTAGGCTATTAAAATCACTGCTAATATATCTGATGAACTTTGGGCTGAACTTGCTACAAGTGCTATATATTTACGCAACTGATTGCCAATGCAAGCCAATAAGGAGAGTGCTTTACTATTTGAATTATGGCATGGTCACAAGCCTGATATCAGTAACTTATATATCATATGGGCTGATGCATATATGCATATTCACAAAGGAAAAAGGTTAAAACTAGTGCCCCAATCCAAAAAGCTTAAAATGATTAGCTATCATGACAAAAAGAAAGCATACAGGCTCTGGGATCCAACCAATAGGAAGATAGAGATCAGCCGTAACGTCACATTTGATGAATCTATTATATTAAAATCCCCAACAATCGTCAACCCAGAAGATCAAGAATATGTCATTGAAGCGATTATTAGAGAACGTAAGATTGATGAAAAAAGGCAATATCTAGTTAAATAGCTAAGCTATAACGATGATGACGACAACACCTGGGAGTCAATTGAACAATTGATAGATACTGAAGCCCTACAAATTTGGCAAGATTGCATGCTAAAAGCTAATTTAATTGAATCGACCAATGACCCAATGACCTATAAGGAAGCAATTTCCCTGCCTGATGCAAAGCTTTGGCAGGAAGCGATCAATCAAGAGCTTAAATCACTTAAGAATAATGACATGTGGACAATTGTACCTGAGGTGCCTGTAGGATGCAAGCCGATTGGATGTAGATGGGTATTTAAAAAGAAGCTTAACACTGATAGATTGGTTGCTAGGTATAAGATAAGATTAGTTGCCAAGGGATATTTACAACAGCAAGGAATTGATTATGATGAAACATTTGCTCCCATGGCGAAATTCATATCGATCAGGGTACTTTTATCGATCAGTGCAGTCCTAAACTTAGAAATTCACCAAATGGATGTAAAAACTGCGTTTCTGAATGGCGATCTTGATGAGGAGATCTACATGATGGTACCTGAAGGAATTGACCAATCGGAGCTGTCACCGAGAGCAGTGTGTAAGCTCAATCGATTATTATATGGACTAAAGCAATCACCTTATATGTGAAATCAGAAGATCAACAACTACCTCAGCCAATCAAATTTTACAAGACTACAATCAGATTACAGCATTTATCTAAGAAGAAGACAAGATGATCAATCACTGATAATTATTGCCATATATGTCGATAATCTACTAATTCTGGCTGATTCTATGGAAACGATGAACAAATTCAAGGTGGAGCTTAGCAATGCATTTAATATAACAAACTGTAGTGAAATTAAACATTTTCTAGGTATTTGAGTCATATACAATCGAAAAACACACACAATCACAATTGATCAAAGTCACTTTGCCAATCAAATCATTATAAGGTTTAATATGATAGATGTCAAGCCAATCAGTATACCTCTTGATCTATCCATTCAACTCAAAGCTGAAGAGGGAAAATCTGTAGACCAAAATCTATTCAGACAAATGATCAGTAGCATAATGTACCTGATGATCGGGACGAGACCTGATCTAGCTGCTGCTATTAGCATCATCAGTCAATTTTTGGCCAATCCAATGCAAGAACATTACCATGCCCTCAAACGATTATTAAGATATATTAAAGGAACAGCCAATTATAAGCTGTACCTTGGATGCAATCAGGATCTAAGGCTGATCAGTTTTAGTGATGCCAACTGGGGAGGAGATATTAATATATGATGATCAACCACAGGTTATATTTTCAACCTATCAGGGGGAGCCATCAGCTGGTCAAGCAAGCGCCAACCAACCGTTGCCCTATCAACAACTGAAGCAGAATATATGGCATTAGCACATGCAACAAGAGAAGCCATTTGGCTACGCACCCTATTGGATAAGCTAGGATATTTGCAGAATTGTGCAACAACCTTATTTGAAGACAACCAATCAGCAATTGCCCTCACCAAAAACCTAATTAATCATGCTCGATCAAAGCATATTGACATTCAGCATTACTTTATTTGAGAGAAAGCTGAATCAAAGGTGATAGATATCGTTTACATAGCGACAGATGAAATGATCACTGATGCATTAACCAAGCCACTTGCGTGACCCAGACTTGAAATGTTGATCACAAAAATGGGCTTACGTAACTAACTTTTTTTCTCTTTCAAAAACTTTTATTTTTCTTTATCATATCATTCTTATCACTCAAGTAGTATTTTACATATAGTTATTTGCAGTAAATGTACTTCATGGATGTCATTCGTGATGTACAGTTGAATATTTTATTTTTATTTTTTTTATCGAGATATGTCAAGCAGGGGAAGTGTTGAAATTATTAGCTTATTATACATATCTCTCTCCCATCAACGATCAATTGTACGTCACTCAATTGTAGCTTAGACGATCTTTGTTTGTATCGACCAATCATATATTAGCATTAATAAATACACACATATTTGGCTTCATGAGCCAGTGCACTCTTTACCCCCAAAAAAACACACATTTGAAGATCAAAACTTCAATAATTCCAAGACTCTGTGCAAACTGATTTATTTAGATAAAAATAAAGGGGGTATTTATACAAATTTAAAAGACTAAAAAACTTCACTACAAAGATAATAATTTGGTCATTGCAAATTGTGTAATACTGCTGGAATGGTATCCTCACTGTAGTGGGTGGCATACATCTTTAGTGGTGTCCTCACCACTAAAGTGGGTGGCTTACAGCTGTGGATGTGGTCACATGGTACAAATAATCAAAAGCAGAAGGTAACTATAACTAAATCGGGCGTAGGGGTAAGTTCTCGGAATTTAGACAAACTCGGGTCAACCGTCACAATAGAAAGAAACAAGCGTGCAAACAACTGCTCATATACTTACCGTGTCCGTTTTAGTGCCCTGCCTCGCTTGATATGGGTGCAGCTTAAGGCTTGAATGGCACGGAGCAAAGTTAATTTGGTTTAGCAAGCAGCTTGCAGAAAATTTTCCTTTTTTTTTTTCATCAGGTAACTTGCCGTCGTTTCAATTTTTTATTTTTAAGTATTTAATGGAACATGTTTTCAACCGTCCAATATCTCCATCTTATTACTTTCTCAAATCCTTCACCCTGATCGCTACCGCATTCCGATGTGCCTCCAGCCCCTCCACCTCCGCCAACCGCATCACCGTGTCCCCCAGAGCGTTCAGTCCCGCGGGAGTGAGTTGTTGTGACGTGATGTGTTTGAGGAATGTGTGTGTGTTCACGCCCGAGTACATGCGTGAGTAACCGTACGTCGGAAGCGTGTGGTTTGTGCCGGAGGCGTAATCGCCACAGCTATAGACGAGGGAGAAGAGAAGGGGATTAAGTACATTTGAGTTTGAGAGGAAGGATCAGGTTGAAAAAAAGAAGCTGAAAATACAGACCTCTCGGGCGAGTACTCCCCTACAAACACGCTACCCGCGTTGTCAATTTTATCTAACAATGCCTCCGCGTTCTCCACATGTAAAATAAGATGTTCGGGTGCGTAATCATTCGAGAACCGTATCGCCTCCTCCAGTGTATCAACACTGAGCACGAAGCTCTTTGGTATACTCTGCCGGACAATGTCGACGCGCGGCAATCGCGACGCTTGCTCGTGGATCTGACCCTCGACGTTAGCGAGCTCTACAGCGGTGAAACCGACCGCCACCAGCACGACCTGCGAATCGGTGCCGTGCTCGGCTTGGGAGAGAAGGTCAGAAGCGACGTAGGCGGGGTTCGAGCGCTGATCGGCAATAACAAGGACTTCGGAGGGGCCAGCGGGCATGTCAATCGAGATCATGCAGGAGGAGTCGTTCTGGGGTGAATACGGAAGAGGGTGGTGTTAAGACCGCCGATAAAACAATCAACACGAGACTCGTGAGATAAAGTTAACACCACTAAAATGATAAACAGTGCTAGGAAAGACACTACACCATCCTATACCTGAGCCACCATCTTTGCCGCCGTGACATACTGATTCCCCGGCCCGCAAATCTTATCCACTTTGGGCACGCTTTCCGTCCCGTACGCCATCGCTGCTACGGCCTGCGCACCTCCCGCCACGACCACGCAGCTCGCCCCAACCTTGTGCGCCACGTACATCACCTCCGGTACGATCGTCCCGTCTGGCCTGGGCGGGGTCGCGATTACAATTTCCTTGCACCCGGCCACCTTGGCTGGAACGCCGAGCATCAATGCCGACGACGGCAACACGGCCGTCCCACCCGGCACATAGAGACCCACACGCTCGATTGGGCGTGCAAACCGGGTGCACACCACACCGGGCATGGTCTCTACCACCAGGGGCGTTCGGTCCATCTGGGCGGAGTGGAATCGCCAGATATTGTCATAAGCCTGATCAATGGCAGCGCGGGTGGAGGAATCAAGTTGCATCGAGGAAGGATGGAAGGGCGCGCGGATCACGACGGAAGGGAGGGACACACGGTCGAATTTAAGGGTATAATCGAGCACGGCGCGGTCGCCCCGAGAGCGGACGTCGGCCATGATGGGAGAGACACGAGAAATGATATCGGCAGAGCTAATGATTGGGCGGAGGAGGAGCTTGGAGCGGGAGGCGGGGCTTAGAGAAGAAAGACTGTGATGCTGCATCTGGATGCGGGGGTTGGGGGAAAAGGCAGGCGAGGGAGTAGGTTGTAGTTCCTGTTGCGCAAGCGCAGACGCAGCACCATTTTCCACTTTTGCCGAGCCCTCTTGAGTGACTACGGCGTCCCATTTGGGCTTGCTATCGCCCTTACGCCTCGATATCTTAAGCGCTTTTCTGTCGAGGTTACGTTCCACTTCCTCGAGCGCTACGCCGGCGGCGACGCACTTGGTCAGCGCAAAGTAAATAAGGTCAGCGGCCTCGAAGGCCACATCTTGCTTGGTCTCGGCATTACATAGCTCGTCGGCCTCCTCCATGATCTTGGACCGCAACAGTGCCGGGTCACCAAACAGCCGCGCGGTGTAGGAACCAGTAGGTGCGGATTGCCTGCGCGACTGGAGGGTGCGTGAGAGGGCATTCAAGCCGTGGGGGTGGCCGAAACATGTGAGGGTGCTGAGGTGGCAGAAGCCTGGTAATGGGTTACGATATGGAGAGCATAGCGTCAGTTGGTCGTGTAGTCAAGTTTTATATAAGCCTGCAGCATAATGCCTCCGTATGGTAAATTTTTATAACATGTCAGTCATCTACCCACCGGCTCCATGCTGCCTTACCACGAACTTCAGTGCGTCCTTATCGCAATCGACGGCCACATTGATCATCGTTTGTGTCGCTCCTGAGGTGGCCCCTTTGTACCACAGTCCGCGTGCTCTGCTCTGATACACGCCCTGCCCCGTCTTGATGGACTCGGCGACACTCTCCCTAGAAGAGTACACCAGCCCGAGGGCTATGCCGTGTTCGTCAACCACTATGGTTGGGAAAAGCCCATCGGGCCGGTCCGACGTCATAGGGGACACGAATGCGGCACCTAGGTTCAGCTTCTCGGTGTCAGTAGTTGAAGTGGTGAGGTCTTGGGCGCGGACCACGAGGTCGAGACCAGCCTTGTCGAGCTGGGCGATTAGGTCGGTCGTGGGCGCAATGTTGGGGAGGGAAAGAATGGCGCGGCGGGCGCCGCCGGAGGGGAGAAGAGAGGACTTGCCGAGCGAGACAAGGTGATTGAGGGCGAGGCTGGCATGAAGATCGGCCGGATCGGTGGCAGTAGAGGTGACGATGTAGGCGGAAACGAGCTGCAGAACTGGATCGAGGTTATGTTCGGTCTCTGGGTCGGACAGGGCAGTAGAGGCGGCGAGGCGGTCCGGGGGAAACTCAGCGAAGGCGTCAGAGTGCTGAAAGAGAAGGGATACGGGAACGACAACCTTTTGGGCGCCAGCATCGAGGAGGGCGACGGCGATGGTGATGGGATCAGATTCGCTGTCGGAAAGAGGAACCCAGTAGGCGGAGGGGGAATCCTCCTCCAGAAGAAACTTGAGAACGGCGAGGTGGGAGGTTGAGATGAGGATGTCGCCGAGAATGCCGAGGGCGGGCTTCAGGACATTTGTATCAGTGTTTTCGGGATCGAATGAAGGCAGGATCATTTTTCGCGGGAGGAAGAGAGAGAAAGGGAACGATGGAACAAGAAGCGGGGAGCGAAGAGCGGGAAAGCAAAGAATGAAAAAGTAAAGAGCAAAGAAGCAGAGAGCAAAGAAGCAAAGAGCAAAGCAAAGAGCAAAGAGGCAAAGAGCAAAGAGGCAAAGAAGCAAAGAGCGAGGCCATCTCGATTGTCTGATCACCCGCTAAGCAGTCACGAAATCGCATCAGC
Organism: Endogone sp. FLAS-F59071; assembly: GCA_003990785.1. Taxonomy (NCBI): domain Eukaryota; kingdom Fungi; phylum Mucoromycota; class Endogonomycetes; order Endogonales; family Endogonaceae; genus Endogone; species Endogone sp. FLAS-F59071. The sequence continues at coordinate 10,144 of RBNK01000881.1, forward strand.
TAAGCCTCATTCCAGGCGCGCTCTGCGCTCTATTACTCTACGCCCGCGCACCCGCTCCACCAGAATGCTTCTACTGCGACGTCCCCTAGCACGTCTTCCCCGTCTTTCTCATCTTCCGCCGTCCCGGAAATTATCAAATGGTATGTTGTCGCGATTTGACACCGAAAGCCGACCACAGTTCACTCGTTAACTCTCCCATCGCATTCCCAGCAGCTTCTGCCATAGACCCACCGCGCGCCGTGAGAGGCATGCGCGACCGCTTTGGCCTTGACATGCGCAAATATCGGCACGTATGTCAGACCGGGTCGGAGGTGGCCGAGCTTTATGATTTTGATCAGGTAATCTTTTGACCTTTTGTCGCGCGGCCTTCGTAGCTCGAGCTCACCACCAATTCGACCACTCTCCGCCAAACTGATTGGATTCTCCCATCATTGAACACACACTCTCTCAACCGATATGCACAAATTTTTTCTGCTAGATTTCAACCCCGGTTCTCGAGTATGCATCCGTTTTCGAGCGCACTCTCGGTGACGAGTCCGATATTGTCGGCAAGGAGCTCTACACCTTCACTGACAAGAGCGATTCCAGGATAACCATGCGGCCCGAAGGCACCGCCGGTAGGTTTTAATTATTATATGTATTGGTTTGAGAACAGTGAGGCATGCTGTTCCTACGCGAATGGAATTTACGATGTAACGCTCTACATGTACAGGAATCGCCAGAGCACTAATAACCAACAATCTCACACGAGCACTACCCCAAAAGTTTTATTATTATGGGCCCATGTTCCGACATGAGCGACCGCAAAAGGGGCGATTTCGACAGGTTGCTTAATCTGTTATTTTTAATTTGGCCTAGTGGAGGAGTGGGTAGCAGAAAGCTAAATTATGCGAATGATCTTGCGAACTTGACTTCATTCAAAAACTCACCAATAACAACACTATGGCGATTTGCGACCCTTACCTAGTTTGAGCAGTTTGGCGTTGAGCTCTTTGGCTACAATCACCCATCTTCTGACGTCGAAGTCATCGACATGGCTTGGACCTTCTTGCAAAGACTGGGTCTCGGGGGTGTCGTCAAGGTACGTCGTGTAGTCTGAGAATCGATCGATAGGAGGATTGGGCATGCTGACGGGTTCCTTTTATTCTGCTGCGCTAGTTGGAGATTAACTCGCTCGGGGACCAAGATACGCGGAAGAGATACAAGGCCTTGCTGACCGAATTTCTAATGGATAACGTCATGGGCCTTAGCGAGGACAGCACAAGGCGGTGAGCCAAACTTCATTCTATCCAGCAGCAATCTTGACTCAACACCACGCCTAATCACTTTCCCTCGCTCCCTCTCTGAAGCCTACGCACCAATCCCCTTCGTGTTCTCGACTCTAAGAATCCACTCGATCAAGATTCCATCGCCCGCGCCCCCTTGCTTACCACCCACCTGACCCCATTCTCACGCTCTCGGTTCGATAACGTCCTCGCAGGGCTTGATGCCTGCGCCATACCGTATGTGGTCAACCCGCGGCTGGTCCGCGGGCTGGATTACTATGAGGAAACCGTGTTCGAGTTTGTGTACAGTGGAAAAGAGGAAGAACTTGGGGCGCAACAGGCAACGGTGCTGGCGGGTGGGAGGTACGACAAGCTGGTGGAAGTCATGAGCGGGAAAAGGGAGAGTGCGTCGGGAGTCGGGTAAGTAGGTCGTGGAATCGTGGACCGTTATGTTTTGATTGGCTGGTGTGATCTGGTGCTCTTTTTATACTTTGCCATCGCTTATACCTTCATTCCACCGTAGCTGGGCTGCTGGCGTCGACCGTCTTGCCCTCCTCCTCCCCCCAGCTCTTGTTCCTGAACCTATTCCCGCTATAACAATCGTTGTCGTTCCTTCCGACGATCCCATTCTCTTACCTCGTCTGGTCAATATCGCCCTGCGCGTCGCATCGCGCCTACGCCGTGAGCACGGCCTACCCACCGTGGTGCGGTATTTCGAACCGGAGAGGTCGCAACGGCTCGATCGAATTGTGAAGAGAGTTGCAGATGGAGGAGGAAAGTTTATGGGATTTGTGAACAAGGATGTGATGGAGAGGGGTGAAGGGGAGTGGATTTCGATCAAAAATTTAAAGAATCACAGACAGGAGGTAATGAGGGTCGAGGAGGTGGCGAAGTGGATTAATAGGAGTGGTGGTGATAGTGGTGATGATGGTGGTATTATTGGTGGTGGTGGTGGTGATTAAGGTTGTATCTGTTTTTCTAAGGTTGTATCTGTTTTTCTGTACAGCCAAATGTAATTGCAACTGTTTGCAGTCCACCGAACATTTAATGTAAAGAGACAGTCAGAAGTCAAGCAAGAGCATGAAAAGTCTCCGATTAACCCTTTTGAGGAACTTGTCTACTATTGCAATTTATTTTTGTTGCGTCCAATGATTCCGCGAAAGGAATCACCGTCAGACCCTCATTGTCACTCCATCTCATGTACAACCCTCGCGCCCAAAACCTCGTCACAACACGCCCTTGGTACTCGGCACGTCGTCCGACCCTGTCCGCTCGATTGCTTGTCTCAGCGCGACAGCAAGCGCCTTGAAGGCAGATTCGGACCGATGATGATCATTCTGGCCTTTAAGCGTGTCAATATGTAGGGTGATTCCCGCGGATGTGGCAAATGAACTCAGCACGTGTGGGATCATCTCGCACGAGAGGGTTCCTAGATGCTCGCGTTTGAGACCGAGGTCGATTGCGGCAAAAGGACGGCCTGAGATATCAACGACAGCGCGGGAGAGGGCCTGCAAGTGAGAGAGAGAGAAAGGGAATCGTGATTTGAGCATGATCCTTTGGACGACTCCAAAGTACATACCCAATATAAAATTCTTTATAAATACCTCGTCCAATGGCGCATATGCGTATCCAAACCGTTTGATCCCCTTGGGCACACCTAGGGCCTGTTTGAACGCACTGCCGAGGGCGATGGCGGTATCCTCGGCGGTATGGTGGTCGTCGACGTGTAGGTCGCCACTGCATTTGAGGGTGAGTGACCAGCCGCCATGTTTGGACAGGGCGTGGTACATCTGTCGATGTGCGGCGGTTTTGGTTCAGCTCGCTTTCGATGAATCAAAAGAAAAAAAGAGAGAGGAGTCGAGGAAAGTTATTCTTCCACTTACATGGTCCAGAAACCCGATACCGGTGTTAACATTGATGACCTGGTTGAGCGCGGAATCGAGTGAGAGCTCGAGAGAGATATCAGTCTCGTTCGTCACGCGCGTTAAGGTTGCAGTGCGGGCGGCGGCCATGGTGTGTATCAAGAGAGAGGAGGGAGATGAGATGGGTGTGGCTTTGTAGGCCATCTGAAGATTTGTGACAGTAAATTGGCATTGGAACGAAAATTAGCCAACCGGGGCGCATTCATTTCTGTAGCTGTAGAGAGAGATTTTGAGATTTTGTTACTTTTATCGACTGCAAGAAAACCTCACCACCTGGACATGCCCATCTTGAAATAATAGTTACTAGTTACTGTAAAATGATAGTGATAGTGACAGTCTATAGTATAAGCTATGACTTTGAATTTTCAGTTATATAAAATCTACTAAAATCATATTATTATTTAACAGTAAATGCTTAATATGTTTATGTAGTATGAGTCAGAAAAGTTAATTGTAGTAAAAGTTATATTATTTCATTATAAAAAATTTAAAAAAAAATTATCAGAGTACACCTCTGAGTAATATATATATTTTTTTTACTTACAAAATAAACATTTTTATAAGCTGAAAAAAATATTTATAATAGTAAAGATATATAGTATTATGAATATAAATTTTTTAAAAATAATAATAAGTAAAAAAAATGCTCAAAATTATATAAATTTTAGAGTACATAGTATAATTTTGTATCAGCTCGGGTGGAACAGACTTTACTATATTATAGTTATTTAAGAAGATAAATTTAAAATTAGTTTATAGCTAAAAGTTATTCCTCCTCCACCTCTACAGCCACCATTCCTGGCTTCTACTATGACTCTGAAAAGAGGCGTTACATTAAGATAATGCTTAATAGAAGCCTAGGTAGCAAGAGAGCATAAGATCTAAGCAAAAGCAGGTTTGACTTGTTCAAGTTCATGCTTGCGCTTCTTTTAGCCATCCAAAGATTTTTTTACTTGATAATAACACTCACATTCTTATGCAGCCCGAGCCCGTGCCCCATAAGCTCGCGCCCATCCTCCATCTGCTTGAATACCTGCAATGGCACGAACTGCTGCGCCGCTCCGGGATCCACCCAATCAACAACTTTTCCAGCGGGCTTGTACTTGTTCGCGGGCGACTCGATGTACATGTACTGAGAGACAGCTTTGAGAGTGCGGTCACCTGTGTAATCATCTACTTTGTCGCCATTGCTAAGACAAGAAGTGAGTTGGTGTGAATTTTGAATTTTGAGGAGGGAGAAATATAAAGCGATAATTACAGCTTGAACATGATTCTGATGCACGTACTTTTTTCCAAGAAAAAATTGCCGAGGGGTAATAACCTACCATGTTCCTGATTTAATAGTATTATCAAAGTTTTGGAAGGTGAGTTCCTGCGAACGTGATTATATTCAGTCGATACCACTATCCTTGTGGAGGAGCCCATACTGACTTATGCAGAATAGCCTGCTAAAAGTCCCGAGGGTTATAGTCTATGGTGACGATATACTACTACAAATCTTCCCAAAATGGAGAACCTCAATCCTCAACGTTTCTCGAGAACAAGTTATGAGAATTCTTGTCGATTAACACCAAAAAGGCGACATAATGTTTTTCATTTTAAAAAAATATCAGCGGCTCAGCTGCCAACAGGGTATCAGCGAAATATAAGTATCAAAGATTTACAGGAAGAGAAAGGGGAAGAAGAAGAAGTCAAAGGAAAAAGAGAAAGTTTAGACAAAAAAATCGAACCATGAGTGGCAACAAAAGCGAGAGATACACTACTGTACAATGCCTCTACAGAACCAAAAATAAACCCAAAGAACCAAGAAATAACCCCTCAAAAACCCACACTTAATATCCTTCCCACCATCCATCTATGCATACAATGCGTTCAACCTTGCGACATGCGTAGTATTTCCCTTAAACAAATGATGCTGGTGCGCTACCCCGTGCCCTGGCCTCGCTGCAGACCCGTCCACGGCGCGCCCGGTCACGGTCCCCAAGCCCGTGGGTATCTCGGCCAGTTTCTGCCTCGACAATTCCTCCTGTTCCTCTTCTTCCTGCATTCGGCGTACGGTCGCCACGACCTGCGCATAAATTTTGCGTAACATTGCCACACGGTCCATATCCGCCAAGACGATGGAACCAGGGAGCGGCGGCGCTTCGTCCTGGATGGGGCGGGAGAACTTGCTTGTAGTGGAGGAGCTGGAGGTGGACGGCGTTGGGGTGGGGGCGTTTAATGAAAGTGGGAGATCGCTGGAGCCTTCCTCAATGTCGCGTAGCCGATTGAGTACTGTCTCGTGCATCCGCCAGAGCAGCCGACGTTCAATCTGCTGCGAAAGGTTATCCTTGCCACGATTGGAAGACGTACTCGGCGACGAATCAGAATGCATCTGGAAATAGTGATAATAAAAAAATGATGAGAAAATGATGCTAGAAAAAGCTGGTACACATAGTAAAATCTCTCGATTGCCATTCCTGTCTCAAATATCCCGTCGCAAATCTCGACAGATTTTTTTGAATGACATGACACTTACCCTGCTAACCGAATATCCATCCTCCGGCCATTCGCCCACATGAAACATGGTCAACCCCGTCAGCCTTGACATGCTATTCGGCAACGAAACTAGCGGGTTTCCCTTCAACTTGAGCACTTTAAGATTCTCTAGGCTCCCCACGCTCCCGGGCAACGTCACGAGATTGTTTTGCTCGGCGTTAATAACCTCCAGACTCGCTAGCCGTCCCAGGGTTTTGGGCAAGGACTTGAGTACATTGTGAGCGACGTTGAGCACGCGGAGCTGCGCGAGATGCCAGAGATTATCGGAGAGGTGGACGAGGCGATTGTGCGAGACGCTAAGAATCTCGAGCTGTGAAAGGACGAGGAGCTCGTCGGGAAGATCGCGGAACTGGTTGTGGTCGAGATAGAGCTGGCGAATGTTCTTGAGAGCTACAAGGAAGCCGTGGGGTAGGCGGATGAGGCGGTAATGTGTGATCTTGATGGGGCCGTCAAGCTCACGGCGGAGAGCGTCCCAATCGGGTTCTTCCTTCTTGTCAAGGCTGAGTTCGATAGGGTCGATCTTGAGAGGCTGCATGGGGGGAAGATCGCGGGGCAGCGGGAGCGATGCCGACTGGGTCGGGAGGACAGGAAGTATCAAGTTGTCCCCTGCGGAACGACGGCGCGTCTGGGTGAAGCTTTCCATGGGCGATACCACCTCAGAGGCAAAAAGGGGAGAATCGGCGAGATGCGTGTTGGATTCCGTGCTAGTCGAGGCATTCAAGCCCAGCAAGAGGGTCGGCATCGTGGGCATCGTGGGGACCTCGTCATCCAAGTCATCCAGCTCGATGGTAGTGACGGTATACCCAGACTGCTTATCCAGGTTGTAGTATCCGGGCTCGGGTACTTCCTGATCAGCAGATTCAGGCAAAGGTACCATCTCTGATAACTGGATCGCTTGCTCCGCGTCGCTGCTCACCAGAACCGAGTGGCGTTTTAGGGCCTGAGCGTAGTCCGGCTGCTCCTGCAACAATGAGGACCTAGCGCCAGTGATACGAGACCCGTCGGGCTGAAGATTGGTGGAAGGAAAGAGTGGAGAGGAGCGTGAATTATGGATTCGTTGGTGGCGGCGTTGGTTGAGAGAGGAGGAAGAGCGGAGGGGAGAAGGATTTCGGGGGTTGATGGCGCGCAGAGAGTTTTCGCCCATTTCGAGCGAGAGGAGAGGATCGAGCGAGTTGGCTCCAAGTGTTAGAGGATGATTTGATGTACTTGTGCTCCGCGGAACGGAAGATGCAGTCTCGCACAGGGGTGATTCAACGACGGGGTTCTCGGAGACTGCAGGTTGCGGAGGAATCGTCTCATTCTGTAGCTCCTTATTTTGCTCCTTTTCTTCAGGAACCTTGCCTTTTCTCGTGCGATCAGTACCATCGTCGATGGATTTCGGCAGCGTTTTCGCGACTGGGGAGGCTTTCCTCATTGAGATCGAACCTTTCCTCATTGAGATCGAACCTCCTTCAAGCACTGCCTGCACCACCGCCGCGATAGTGTCGGCGTCGTCTTCGGTTGCCGGGCTATCTTCGGCTTTGGCAGTATAACGAGTGCCCATCGGAGGAGTTGTGTCAATTTTCACGGCCGGGCGAGTAGGGCTCTGCGCAGGAATTGAGTCGGCTTTGGCAGCAAGATATCGAGCAATATTCCTTGGGGGAATCGGCTCAAACTTTACAGCATCGCGGGCAGTGTTCTTTAGAGAGCTCGGCTCGATCTTTGTCGCACTGCGGGTAATGTTCTTTGGAGGATTCGGTTCGACTTGGGTGGCATCACGAGCAATTGCCGGCGAGTGGGGCAATTCTTGTGCATCAATCTTGGCGACGACCTCGCGCACATAGCTTTGCGGATACACATCAGCCTTTGGAATATCGCTGATGCTTGCGATACTCTGCGAATACGCCTCTTTCATCTTGGACAGTTTGTATGTTGAGGCGTCCGTCGTCTCAACCTTTGAGGTATAGCGAGTGCCATTATTATTCTGCGAGTGCGTCGTCTCCCCAACGTCACGAGTAATGTTTTGCAATGCCGGGGTCTCTAGACTAGTAGCCACGTCTTCGTACAATCGCCGTAAGGGCTCGCTTACCACAGTAGGCTCGTCAAAGTTCCAGTATGGTTCGTCCTTGATGTCTTCGCTATCTCGTTTCTCCGCCTCCTCATCTTTCTCTTTTCCTAGATCATAATACCCTCCTCCCCTCTGCATGCTTCCCAAATACTTTACATAGTCATTGTTTGATCGCTTGCCCACCTCGCTCCCCTCCGCCTGCCCTCCCTTTCTCCCGCGACTCCCTCCACCTTCTCCACTTGCCCCGCCGCTTTCACCGCCACTCCCACCGCCCGTACTCGTATCCTTCAACCCCTGAGGCCCAAATAGCGCCTTGAGCGCCTCGGATCCGAGCCCCTGATCACTCTCTACTGACTTTCTTCTCCTTGCTACTTCCGTCAGAGACTTGTCCCACGGCGGGATCTGGTACGGCTCCGTCGTCGCTCTCGCCCCCCCTGTCGACGACGATGACCCTGCTGCTGCTGCTGCCTGTGTCTCACGCCACCCGAGCGACCACTGGTCACTCTGGTCATCGCCATCATCGTCCGCCGGGCGCCCGTGCCGCGTCGGCAACTCGGCCTCGCCGCGCCGACTTCGCTGCCCACGTGTCACGCTGTCGCGCCGCGACATCCACTTATCCAGCAGCCCTCCGAGGCCCTTTTGCGTCTTGATGGAGGGCGCGTAGCCGTGAGAGGGAACACGATGTAGGGAGTCGTAAATGGGAGAGCTAATGTTGCCCGGCTGCGACCGGTACTCATTGTACTCCTGCGACCGGTTCTGCATCTGGATAGAGTCAATCATTGAAGGCTGCGGTGGGAGGGCCTCAGATTTACTACGTCCACGCATGCCCTCCTTGTTGCCGGCGGCGAGGAGACCAAAGAGGCCGCGCTTTTTGCTTTTCCTGGATGACCCCGGCGATTCGGGCCGAAAGTCTTCAGACGGGCGAGCCTCGCGTACATCGCGCGGGCTCGAGGGTGCCGTACTAATTCCGTGAGTCTGGTTATGGTTCGTCGAAATGTGAAGGAGCCGCGAAAGTCGCTTGCCGCTCGTGGATCCACGGGTACCATTGTCGGTGCTGAGACGGGCTGAGGAGACGCCGGTGACGGTGGCGGTGGTAGTCCCACCGGTGGAACCGCCAGAGGAGGTATGATGGTGCTGGATGTCAGGGGAGGAGGAGGAGAGATTAGATGGCGAGGGAGTATCGGCCTGGTAGCGCTCGAAGAGGGAGCTCACAGATTTGGAGGTCTTGCGGCGAAGGCCTGGAATGCCGGAGAATTGTTTTGGATAAGTGTGGACGGAGGGTTGAACCTTTTCGGGGAAGGGCAAAGGGGAGGGTGAAGGAGAGGGGTTGGTGGGAATGTTTTGAGAGGCAGTATCCTGGTCCTGATTACCGTTCTTGAGGCCAAAGGTGGACCAGCGGCGCGCGCCACCCGTCTTGGCGGCAGATGAGTCATTGGACAGCCGGTCGTCGCTTTGCCGTCGATCGAAGGGTGACATTGCGATGACAGACTGTCTTGAGGTCTTTGAACGGGCCTTGAAAACCATTTCTGCTGAAGAGTGTTGGTAGGACGGAGCAAAGTCGAGGTCCATGAATTTTTTTTATTTTTAATTTTTGGGGGGGAGGTAGAAAGGGGCCAGCCAAGGGAGTGGCCCAAACAAACAGAGAGAGGGGAAGTCGGAGACAGCGACAGGGTGCGCTCAGAGGTGGGGGGGGG